>JANAVB010002394.1:3379882-3645545 GCA_029216955.1 Iris pallida | reverse complement strand
CAACCAAATCCCTAAAATCCTATAAAATTCCCAAAAATTTAAAAACTTGGAAAAATGACAAAAATACCCCTCATTCGAAAACTGGGGGTGACAAATCTACCCACCTTAAAAGAAATTTCGTCCTCGAAATTGAAGACAACAAGCTCAGGAAATCACAAACAGAGAGACAAAAGAAATAGATTTATACCTCAGGGCGCAAAAAGATAAGTGAAACGCTCCCGCATGTCGTCCTCCCTCTCCCAGGTAGACTCACCTGGAGAGTGATGTCTCCACGCAACCCGAACCAAGGGTATGACCTGGTTCTGGAGCACCTTCTCTCTGCGATCCAGAATCTCCACCGGCTGTTCTGGATAGCTGAGAGTAAGTCCCACTAGTATTGCTGAATGGTCCAATACATGGCTAGGATCTGCAACGTACCACCTCAGTTGCGATACATGAAACACGTTGTGCACTTCCTCAAGCCTAGTAGGCAAGTCCAGTCGGTAGACTACTGCACCGATCCTCTCTAAGATGGTGAAAGGTCCGATATAGCACGGACTGAGCTTCCCACCGCCGCCAAAGCGAATAGTGCCACGTGTTGGGGATAACCTCAAAAATACCATGTCACCAACCTAGACACAAGACAAAAACTCAACACACAACTAACAACAATCACAACAAATACGACAAGAACTGAAAACTAACCTCGAACTCTAACGGTCTCCGGTGACTATCGGCCCAATGCCGCTGCCTATCCTGAGCCACCCGAAGTCTGTCTCTAATCATCCTGACCTTCTCGGCCGCATCCACAACCATCTCCGGCCCAAGAAGCGCCCGCTCGCCAACATCGTCCCAAGATAAAGGAGTACGGCATCTCCGTCCATATAGAGCCTCAAATGGTGACATCTCTATACTGGTCTGGTAGCTGTTGTTGTAAGCAAACTCTACCAGGTGAAGATGGTCCTCCCAAGAACCCCCGAGATCTAGCACACATGTACGAAGCATATCCTCCAAAGTCTGGATGGTCCTCTCCGACTGCCCGTCTGTCTGAGGATGATAAGCAGTACTAAACTTGAGCGAGGTACCCAAGCTAGCCTGGAAACTCCTCCAGAAGTGAGAAGTGAATCGGCTATTCCGATCTGAAACTATGCTCACCGGAACTCCATGTAATCTCACGATCTGACGAACATACAGCTCAGAGCCTCTCCGTAGATAAACCCACTTTGAAAGGCAAAAAGTGGGCCGATTTGGTCAATCTATCAACTATGACCCAAACCGCGTCCTTCCCTCCTGGCGACCGTGGAAGTCCAGATACAAGGTCTATGGTGATGTGCTCCCACTTCCACTCGGGAATGGGTAGCGGCTGTAGCAATCCACCTGGTCTCTGTCTCTCGGCCTTCACCTGCTGACACACAAGGCAACGAAATACAAACTGAGCAACCTCGCGCTTCATGCCATACCACCATACGTGCTCTCTCAGGTCCCTATACATCTTGTTGGCCCCAGGATGCATAGAATACTGAGAGCGATGCGCCTCCTGAAGAACCTCCTCTCGAAGCTCTCCACGCGGAACGTACAGCCTAGTACCGTGCCGCAACGACCCGTCTTCGGCTACAGAGAAATCGTCAAGCAAGCCCGTCCTCACTTGCTCCCTGATGCTACTCAGGACAACATCATCATACTGTGCTGACCTGACTCTATCCATCAGCTCAGACTAAATCTACAAACCCCACATCTGGATCTTCACGCCCGGAATGATGACCTCGATACCCAAACTATCCAGGTCGGCCAACAAATGACGATATGTCGTCAAGAATATAGCAACTGGATACCTGCTCAAGGCATCTGCAATTACGTTGGCCTTCCCCGGATGGTACTGCAAGGATATATCGAAGTCCTTCATCAGCTCTAACCACCGCCTCTGCCGCATGTTCAACTCCTTCTGAGTGAACATGTACTTCAAGCTCTTGTGATCTGTGAAGTCTCAACTCGCTTTCCGTACAGGTAGTGCTTCCATAACTTCAAAGCAAATATAACCGCGGCCAACTCCAGATCATGAGTAGGATAGTTCTTCTCATGAGGACGTAACTGCCTGGATGCATAGGCAATCACCTTCCCGTGCTGCTGAAGAACACACCCTAAACCCTTTCCGGAAGCATCGCTGAAGATCGAGAACCCACTTGACCCAGATGGCAAGGTTAGGATCGGAGCAGAAGTCAACCTCCTTTTCAGCTCATCGAATGCAGCCTGACACTCAACAGTCTAGACGAACTCCACGTCCTTCCTGGTGAGTCTAGTCATCGGCTCTGTAATCCGCAAGAAGTCCTGGACGAACTTCCGGTAATAGCCAGCCAAACCCAGAAAGCTCCGAACCTCGGCAACTGAACTGGGCATAGACCAAGCCTCCACTGCCGAAATCTTCCTCTGGTCCACTGAAATCCTGTGCTCAGTCACAACATGACCTAAGAACTCTACCTGGTCCAAGAAGAACTGACACTTCGGAAGCTTCCCGTAGAGTTGCTCCCTCCTCAGAGTCTCTAACACAACTTTCAAGTTCTTCTCATGCTCCTCCTACGTCTTCGAGTAGATCAAGATATCGTCTATGAAGACCACCATGAACTTGTCAAGGTACTGATGGAATACCTTGTTCATCAAGTTCACGAACACCGCGGGAGCATTGGTCAACCCAAATGGCATCACTGTAAACTCGTACTGGCCGTACCGAGTCTGAAATGCCGTCTTGGGAATGTTATCTCGCCTCACCTTCAGCTGGTGATACCCGGACCTTAAATTTATCTTCAAAAAGACCTTTGCCCCACTCAGCTGATCGAACAAGTCGTCGATCCTCGGCAAAGGGTACCTATTCTTGATAGTGAGGTTGTTGAGCGCCCGGTAATCAATGCACATATGGGACGTACCGTCCTTCTTCGGCACAAAAAGGACTAGCGCTCCCCAGGACGAAGAACTGGATCTGATGAACCCTTTGTCCTGCAGCTCGTCGACTTGCTTCTTCAGCTCTATCAACTCGCTGTTGTTCACCCTATAGACATGCTGTGAAATGGGCTCGGCGCCCGACACCAAGTCTATAGAGAACTCAATGTCTCTGTCTGGCGGCATCCCCGGCAACTCCTCGGAAAAGACATCCGAGAACTCAGCAATCAACGGATGTGGCAAATCCTGCCCCGCCAACAAAGCTCCACAGAATCCAGCCTCCGACACTCCTCGAGCAAACTCGATCTCTGGCTCTCCTGGTGTCCTAAAAAGAACTCTGCCTCCTCTACAATCAATGCTAGCATGGTGCATGCTCAACTAATCCATATCGAGTACCATATCGTACCTCGGTAGGGGCATTACGAGCAGACACGCACTCAAGTCCCGGCCTCTCAGAGTGACTCTCCGCCCCTTGCAAATATTATTAACCAGGATAATGCCTCCCCCGGTCATAATCTTGTAAGTCCTATCCATATATTCAGCAATAATATTGTGTCTCAAAGCAAAAGAAACAGACATAAAACTATGGGTCGCCCCAGAATCAAACAAGGCGAAAGCAGGGAAAGAATCTAGGAGAACATGACCTACTACAACATCTACCACGGGCTCTGACTCCTCCTCTGCTGCCAAAGCGAACACCCTGCCCGCGGGTGCTCCCTTCTGGTGCTAAACAAAGCGATGCTGCTGGGTCTGAAGTGGAGGACCCCTCTGCTGAACCGCTGGTCCTCTAGCCGGCTGCGCTCTGTCCTGGCCTCCTCGGACTCCACGAAAACGAAAATCCCTCACCTGGTGATCGGGCGCCCCACAGTAAAGACAGACGCCCAACCTCTTCCTATAAGCCTCCCTGGTGTGCCCCGGCTGCACGGAGTAGCCGGTCTCTGGCCCTGTCCCTGGTGCTGCTGGGCACGCGTCGGTGCCTGCTGAATCTGCAACAGAGGCTGCTGCTACTGCTGAAATGGCTTCTGCTGATGCTGAAAGTAGGGGCACTTGGCCGGTCCCACAATGGAACTCGCCCCCATAGTATCTCCGCTCCTCTTCGGCTTGAGGCCGAAGTCCTCCTCTGCAATCTGTGCGTCCATCAATATATAATCGAACGTCACATCACGGCGACCCGAGGTGCGGGTGCGCACTGCATGAATAAGTCCCCTGCAGAACTTACGAGCCTTCTGCCCCTCATTCTGGATCATATCGGGAGCAAACCTGCTAAGGCGGAAGAACTTAGCTGCATACTCGTCCACCGACGAGTTCCCCTGCACTAGACCCACGAACTGGCCCTCCAACGCTGTAAGAGCCACGTCCGGGAAGAACTTCTCCTTGAAGAGCCTCCGGAAGTTCTCCTACGTCAGCCCTCTCACCGACGTACGAGGATCCGTGTGGTACCATGTCAGCACAATGTCGAAGAATCGGCTGGCTGCGGCCGAAACCTAAAGTGCTCTAGGAAGCTCTGCCAGCTCCATGCTCCGCTGCACATCCTCTAGCCAGTCGTCTGCATAAAGGATGCCCTCCGTGTCTGTGAAGTCCCTGGAGCTCATCTTCCTAAAGTCTAGTACTGTCCCCGGCCTGGACTGCTGCTGGTACGGCTGCTGGCCAGTAGGGCCTTGTACCGTACCCGGTACCACTCTCTCCACTACTGCCAGTGCAAGCTGATACGAGTTTTCCATACTCTGCCTCAGCATCTCGATCTGACGGTGTGACGCCTCCGACTGGCATTGCGACGCCTCTGCCTGGGCCCGCCGTGTCTCCATCATCAGCTGAAGGAGAAGGAACATATGACGTGTATCCGTCGGTATCGGTGGTGGTGGCGACAGTATCTTTAGAACAACGGCCGTAACCCTCTGGGGTAGAGGTGGTAGACCTTCCTGTGCAACTGTCGGGGTCTCTGGAATAGTGGAATCACTGGGGGCAGTCTCGTGAACCTCCTCCTCGGCCGGGTCTGATCTCTCAGGCAAGCTACTCGATCCGGTGGCCTGCGGGTGCGTCTTCGTCATCCTGGAGACGAATTGAAACAAGAGATCAATATGGCACATGAGTAGATTTATCAAAGAAGGACAGTTAATTTAATACAAGGTGAATAATCATGATAATCAAAAGATCAAAAATTTTCTAGGTGTGATTGAGAAACTCCTATTATGTCCTAGGTCCTACGTCCTAATTGCAGGCTCGTAATTAGTACTCTAAGTCGAGCACCATCACGAGATCGCACTAATTGTGACCCTGGCCTGCATGGGCCACCACAAAAACGTGTCACGACCCGCACCCTTATGAGGGGCACGAGCACGTGGGTACGTCCAGCCTACGCCGCAGTATCGACGGTAGAACGCTGTATATAATGCCTGTAAATACTACGACTAACAGTATAAAGGTACCTGTACAGTATATACTCTCCGAATGGAGGTGACATATCAATACAGTCTCAATCACAGAATAAAACTAAGGTAGATAGCTCAGAAAGAGAACATTTGATATATGAAAGAGTAAATAAGTCCAGAGTCCAATACAAGCCCAGATATATACAACATCACAGGGTCTCAAAATAAATGTAGAAACTACAGTATGATAAAGCTAGCTGGATCGCAGTCCAGTCAAACCTAGCTAATCTACACTACTCTGGAAGTACAAAATCTAGTGGCTCTACTATAAGGCCACGATCCAAGGCTACTCTCTGACTCGAGCCCATAATAGGTCGAGCAGTCCGACTCAGAATCATCTGTAATATATCATAACGGTATCCTGTCAGGAAAATGAGAAAGTACAAACACTAACAGCAGTTCCATGTGAATTAAAAAATTCTATAAGAGACAGTATAATAAACTACGAGACAAGGATATATAAAAACTTGGGAACCGTTCGGAAGCCGAGTTACAACCCTTAAACCAAACAAGGACCGGGGTGACCTCAACGGAAAGTCATGCCGGCCAACCTGGATAACGAGCACAAGGCAAAAGGATCTCGCTACACCCTTCGTGAGGGAAGAGTGGCACGAGCACATGAATAGTGACAGGGTGGCTTGGATCACATAGCCCCTAATAATTCTCCATCCCCGAATAGTATAATGGATCTGGACATGACACGTCATAGCACATGATTCCGTAAGAGGGTAGCAAATCCCCTTAGAAATCGGTGTCTATACAAGTAAATGGAACAAGATAGAAAGTGTACCAATATACCCAGAAATCTAGGAACAACATCTTATGTCAAGATCCAACGTGTACTAGTCCATGAACTATCGTGACTGAGAATCAAGTAAGACACTACGACTGAATCGGATGTAGCAGATATCAAAACAATGAAAACTATCAGTGAATGTACTCGCTTGCTGTCCTGAGCTGTAGGGTATATCAATGCTCAGAGCGACAATCAGAAACCTAAAGATGAGATACTATGTTAATTTAGGATTAAACAAGTTTAAGAATAATTCATAATGAATGATATAAAATCTAGGTCAAACTAGGTCTCACTGAGTCACACTAAGTCCTGTCAAGTCAAATCTAGGTCAAATCAAGTTATATCAAGTCAATCTAAGTCAGACCAAGTCAACCCTAGGTCATACCAGTCATTACAGGTCAAAACAAATCCAAGAAAGTCAAACGGGGTCAAGAGTTGGCCGACAGTTGACTTTTAGTCAACTGGTCAACCTTGGTCAACTCTGGGTCAACCGTAGGTCAAACTGGTCAAATGTTGACCAACAGTTGAGTTTTAGTCAACTGGTCAACTCTGGTTTGGATTTGGTCAAATCTAGACAAAGTGTTGACTCACTCACAAACCCTCTCTAATTTGATTTCCTACATTCCCTTCTCCTTATTCTCCGTCTTATTCTCCTTATTCTCCGTCTCCTTCTCCTTATTCTCCATCTTATTCTTCTTATTCTCCGTCTCCTTCTACTTATTCTTTATCTTATTCTTCTTATTCTCCGTCTCCTTCTCCTTATTCTCCGTCTCCTTCTCCTTATTCTCCGTCTCCTTCTTTCTCTGTCTCCTTCTCCTTATTCTCCGTCTCTTATTTTCTTATTCTCCGTCTTATTCTTCTTATTCTCCGTCTCCTTCTCCTTATTCTCCGTCTCCTTCTTTCTCTGTCTCCTTCTCCTTATTCTCCGTCTCTTATTTTCTTATTCTCCGTCTCCTTCTCCTTATTCTCCGTCTCCTTCTTATTTTTCTGCTGCTCCTAATGCCTAAACTGCTGCTGCTTCTACTACTTTCTACTGCTGCTGCTGCTCTACTTTCTACTGCTGTTGCTGCTCTACTTCCAACTGCTGCTGTTGCTATTTCTTATTCCTTCTTCTTCTACTTCTATTCCTCTCTCCCAAACTCTCATTCTCTTCCTCTAAAATCACACACACACATCCATATCTATATATATATATATATATATATATATATATATATATATAAACTCACAAACATATATACCCATCTACATATATATATATATATATATATAGACACTCACACACTCTCTCATATCTATATATAAATACATACACACAAACACACATATAGAAATATATATACACATATATATATATTTCTCTCTAAAAAGGAAAACTCCTAATAAATCCTTAAACTAGGTTTTTGGAAAACCTATAAAAGTTATGGTCATTAAGTAGAGAATGGTCTCCTCCACATTTATTGTGAAGGAATAAATGCAAGAGAGGAAATTAATGAGGGTTAATGAGCATACCTAGAATTGGTTTCCTTGAGGAAGAAGAAGCTTCAACAGAAAGAATGAAATAAAGAGAGAGAGAGTTTACTTTGGAGTAAAGTAAAGGGAGGGGGTTTGCCTATACATGGCCGGCCATAGGGGGGTCTTAATTGGTTTGGGTGGAGACCCATTTGGCCTCCAAACCCATTAGACTTGGTTTGGTTTGATTTGGATTTGGTTTGGTTCGGTTTAACTCCAAATTGACTAATTAAGCCTATAAATAACTAGTTAAGCCATGGAAGTATGGTTTATGGTTTCTAGTCTAGTTAGGTTGGCGCGTGTGCCAAGCCCAGCTAGTATGTGGGTCCCACTAGTGTCCAGACTACCCGAGTCTCCAACTTAAGTCCAAATTGGATAAAATTCAAACTAAAACAACCAAATCCTTAAAATCCTATAAAATTCCCAAAAATTATAAAACTTGGAAAAATAACGAAAATACCCCTCATTCGAAAACTGGGGGTGACACGCGACCATCCCAAAACGTCGATAAATTCGTCGCTAAATATTTTTAGCGACGAAAATTGTTGTTTTATCGACGTCTTTAGGCGTCGCTAAAGTGACTTATTCTGGTAGTATAGGTCCTCGAGGCACTGTTCTTGGACTAAGTTGACTTATCCATCACATCATAGGCGAGTACATTCTCTGATAATATTTTTGTTTTATGATATCGTCTATGTTTCTTGTATTTAGTGTAGATATCCTTGTTCTCTTGACACATTGTTCACACGGATTGGTATTTCTTCGGATCCCGTCGTGAGATGTTATTCCTTGTATTCTTTGTTATATCTTGTGCAAGTCTTTCTTGTTCCTTGTGCATTGTATAGACACAATTCCTGCGAAGGTGTAAAACCCCTAAATTTCTACTATATATTTTTTGGTACTATTTTAATTTTTGTACGCCGCGTAGTCGTATTGTACAGTGTGCGCAAATTACGTTTATTCATGAATGCTCGACGAGTACGAATATGTACGAGCGTACATATTTTTGGGAAACATTTATTTTAATATATAATAATTATTTCTATTTATATATTTTTAAAATTGTGAAAAGTATCGTACCGGGATGGCCAAATCTTATTATTATTTTTATTTAAGTATAAAAGGCTAACTTATTTAATAGTGGCAATTTAGAATTACTATTTTATGCAAATATTCTTAACATGAGGTGCATGAATTTTTATTCATATATATAATTTCATTTTTAAAATTATTATATTAATATTATATTATTTAAAAGATATTTAAAAATATTATTATTTTCGAAATTATTATTATTGGTATTTTTGGAAAATATATTTGAAATTTATTGTGGCCATTTTAAATCTCGATTTAATTTCATGGATTTAATTTAAATAGTTAAAGGATAGAATTGATTACATAAATTGAGTTTAGATTATCTAGTTTTAAATTAGATTTTAATTTGAATTTGGATTTGATTGGGTTTAAATTAATCCAAGTGATTATCCAACTGGTATTCCCACCTCCTATATATAGGAGAGGTACTCCTCCATATTTTCCATCCACAACAACTCGTGCATCGTGTCTGTGTACGTGTCCCACTCTTATTCCATATTTACATCTATATTTTTTCCATCATGGTGTCGACAACCCCGACACGATAAATCAAATCCTATACCTAGCCTAACTCTAACTCAGCCTCCACGACCACCACCTGAACCCCATCACAAAACCTCCCCAAACCCCCTGTCCTCGCCGCACTTCCCTCCATGCATCCTCACGGCCAAACACCTTCATCACTGTCTCCGACTTCCCACTCGAAGCCACCATCGGTCCCCGCACCCTGCGACCAGCACAACCCAGCCGGTCGAAGCCTCCGAGATCCCCGACCGGACATCACCATCCCGACCAAAATCTCAGGCCACCACCAATACCAACACTACCCCGCCACGGCCGGCGTCGCCCTCTCCACACCCCTGACATCTCCGCCAACACCCCCGACGCCATCACCACCGTCATCCCAACCACAAACCACCACAGAAAGGAAAAGGGGGGAGAACCCGTACCTCGCCTAACCGTGCGCCGCTCGGATCTTCCGTCCGCCGCCGAATATTGGCCGCCCCCTCTCACCTCTCTGCCGTCGGCCACGAAGTCAGATCCGCCTCCGCGTACGGCGCGCGCCCAAACCCCGGCGCCACCGCACGTGGGACCACCGCCCGGAGCTGCCTTCCGTCCAGCATCTCCCTCCGCTCCTCACCGAAAACATCCGACAGCCGAGCCGACACTCTCCGCTTTTCCTGGCCGCCGTGCCATCAGGAGCACGCACGGTCGCCGACAAACCCTCACCGCCGTCGCCTCCGCGCAACCCCGACGCCAACCATCCGTCGCGCCTCCACCGGCCGACTCTCGCCGGCCACACACGCCGTCCGCCCCATGGTAAACCCTCTCCTCAGTTTCCCCTTCTTTTCGATTTCCTTTCTCTCTCTCTCTCTTTCTCACTGTGAGTTAATGGGGAGGGAAAGAGACTGCATTGGGATCATTGTTACTATTAGTATTAATCGTTATATTATTATCATTCTTATTATTATTATTAATATCATTATCATTTCTGTTATTATTATTATTATTATTATTATTATTATTAGTTCTATTATTTTTATTACTATAAAGGATTATTATTATTATTATTACTATTATTAATTGTATGTATTAGTTAGATATTTTGGGTATCATGGGTATGTATATACATATATAAAAATATATATTAAATATTTTATTATAGTAAATGGGTTAAATATGTTTTTGTTCAAGAAGGGTTTTATTATAAAATATAGTTTATAAAAATATAAAATAATTTCCTAGTATTTTCATATATTTATTGTTACTGAAATAATAATAATAATTTTCCTCTCAAAAAGTTTGTAAAACCTAGTTTTGTTTAAAAAGATTTTTATTTCAAGTGTTTATTTGAAACTAGTATCAAAAAATAATTTTAGTATAATAAAATATTTCTAAAATTAGCATATGTAATTGTCTTCACAAATTCTTTCAAATTATATTAGTTAATCACGAATAATCTCCACTCCTATGTTCTCGTGAAATTTGGACCCGTACGCAATGACCATGGCTAATGGACAAGACTGGACTTGTCGGATTATCGTACCACACCAGGCGACACATCAGGCAAGATACCTTGCCATTATTTTCTGTTTATAGTTTGTCTACATTTTATTTACATATCACTATTCATTTATTTCCTGTTCTTACAGTTCTATATTTACTACATGTTCAGTGATATTAGCTAAATTGTTATTATCCTTTGATTGCATATGGACCTAGAGTTAAGGGACTACCGTCGGTAGTGTATTACATATACCTTGACACAGTTGTACCACGAGGATGTGTGAGATGAATATCATATAGAGGTTCTTGCGTGTGGGCTGATCCCCCATGTGCATGCATTAGGGCAAACTGCTAATAGAGGCGTGTTAGGAGACTTAGCAGTTAGTAGAGGTACATGGTCGTGGATGCGACTCAACAGGTACATTGGGTGGGGAGAACATTACCTGACGTATGGGCTTCTATGCACTTCCTTTATTACCTGTGCGCTCTGCCAGAGACGCAGGCTCCAGGTGCCCTCTGACGTTTTCCAGAGCGTTATGGACGTAGCCCTTTGCACATGATGTCCTCTGACGATCTTCGGACGTTACGGACGTAGGCCCCTGGTGCCCTATATGGGGACTATGCCGATCCTATTTACAGCCAGGGCTCATGCGTCGAAGGATTATTTCTCATCTGCATGATCACTTTAGTATGGTTAGATTACCTTATTATGTCTTGTCACTTTTTTTGATTGTGGCATACTTTATATTCAGTATTTATATGGCATGTTATTGTATCTTGTTACGTCCCTCTGAGGACTTGGTTATCTCGCCAGGTGTGTGCTCTTATAATTTCTGCAGGTGCTCTAGCTAAGGCCATGACTTGCGCTCTATTCTTCGAGATGTTGCTCTTGGATCATCATCTCCTTTGCTCTACCAAATTTCTTTCCTTGTATATTTCTTTCTTATTAAAATTAGTTGGTAGTGGATTTGTCTCCGCCCAACGATTGTATACATGACAAATTCAAAGTTGCTTTTATATCATAATTATCTTTTATGGATGAGATTTAGTACCTTGGTTACTGTATTTTACAGCTTATGTATATATACGAGGATCCATATACTTCGTATGTATACAGCTGGCATGATTACGTTTTAGTCCTACGTATTTTGGGACTGGGGCGTTACATATTTTTGTGGTGGCCCGTGCAGGTCTATTTTGCCGTTTTGGTTACATGACCGTACCGAACGGGCCTGCAATATAGGATTAGAGTTTAGAATCTCATCCACCTACTTAACATCCTTTCTTGACTTCAAATTCCGAACTCTCGTTCGACCTCCTTGATTTGCATCTTGCTTGACTCCTTCTACCGTAAATTCTTAGTTTCGTGTTTAGTAAGATGACTACACTAGTATATGCCATAGGTTAAATACATGGCTAGATGGATTGCATTAACAACTAATATGCATGGAGACTTTATTTGAGCTATAAAGGCATTTATTTTCCTAGAAATATGATTTTTAGGATTAGTTAATTTTAAGTTGGGTAGTAGCGTATTACCGCCTCCAAAGGATAGTTGGAATTTTATTTTGCAATTACATGGTGGTATACACAAGAGGAGAGCTAGATCGCAAAAATAAATTTATGATTTTTAGAAATTGTAAAATAGTTTAGGATTTATTGGGATATGAAACCGATTTGAGAAATATCTTTAAATTGTGACACATGATTTATGGATTTGTTCAAGTTTGGATTGTTAAAGTTTATCTCGAATTTATTAAAGTGTTTAAATTTTATAAGTTATGATTTTGTAAACGACTAGAGAATATGAAGGGTTTATGATTTACGGTTTATTAGAGAGCTTGAGGTTTTAAATTGATTCTACGATTACAAATTATAAGTATTTAATTTTTAGCTTGAAGAGATAATGGTAAAAATTTTGTTTGAAATATTTTTAGAAGATATGAAATTGACTTTAAAGGAAATTTTAAATATTTAAAATTTTCTCATATGATCTATAATATATAAAGTTATTTAGATTTCGAGTCTTGATTACGGATATTTAAATTTTGGTAAAAAAAGAGGGAGAATTACTTTTGAAGAGTAGTTGTGACTTATTGGAAGCTAGATATACACATTTGAAGGATATGATTAAATTCGGGAGTTATTTAAATGTTCCATTTTATAGTATGAAATTCGGTTGATAAACTCATTAAATGATGAGTTTAAGGTTGGAAAAAAAATGATGAATTATTTATTCGATTTGCAAATTACCAGGATTGTTCGAGATTGACTAGAGATTTAAAATTTTGAAATTTTGATTAAAATTTACAGTCTAAGATGACTAGAAAATCTTGGTGGAGTATCTTGGAAAGTTTATTGAGAAACTTACGAGGAACTTAAAAAATTTAGATTAGGTCATATTGATAGAGGGCCAAGAAGCAAGTAAGGTCACCCTAGTGAGATAGAAGTATTCCACATTATAATGCCATGCCACCTATGATTATGATTTGCATGTACACAAGTATAGTTAGTCATCGACCAAACCGATAAACATATCTTTGACTTACTTGACCTTCCCTCAATTGTAGACCTTCATTCGTGACATCTAATTGTTTGAAACTTAGAAATGATTAGAACCATCCCCTTGACCATACCTTATCTATGAGACTATCTTCCCTCTAGAAACTGTGTCTCTAACTTATTTTACCTTGATCTACAAGATTTCCTAAATTATATTTATTTCGTGCCTTAACCTTTTATTTTTGTGCAATAATTAGTACCTTATGAAAACCCACTTTCTATTTTGATCATTCGGCGTTCCCTATCGTGACTTTGATATTTGGAGCACAACACTAGACTTTTCCTTCCCACAAATTTCACATGCAAAATCTAGACGAGCTCACCTTCATGTAGGTATATCATGTCCCACTAAAATACGTCCCCTTGTACTCTATTTTTATGGTACGACTTTCGGGTCATAAAGACTCAACTATAACCTATACCATGGTACCGATATACTTCTGACTATATATTTGGACTCAATCTCGACTCAAATCTTCGGCCCGATTGCGATCTACTAAATCAGTTAAATGCTTAACCTTGTGTTTATCTTGACTGCTTAATCATTGTCATTTTATTTTCTTGTATTATCTTGATTTACTTAGACACATAACACCTTTTACTCTTCGAGCAATATTAGCAACACTTACTTTTCTCCCTTCTAATTAAATTGCTTTCTCATACTTCGCTTTGATTTCTCCATTGTTTATGCAACCTTGTTCCTTGTTTGATTCCCTTATGCGAAATAAAATTTGATCATGACAATCTTGAGTTAGTAGAAGCTAGATTGGAGAACCCCACAACATGGATAAATAATGTAGTTGGTAATTACGAGATTTTGAGCTATAGGTGGGACATAAATGGAAATGTGCAATAAATTCGAATCAATGAAGTAAGGAATGGTATATTAGGTTTTGATGAAACACTCAAGGATAAATAGACTTCGCGAATTTCAAATTTGTTTTGAGGTAACTAAATATCGAGCGAAGAATCGTCTAAAGTGTTGTTGGTTTAAGAACCAAATTTATGTATAAAATTAGGGATGCAAATTTTTGATAAAGACAATATTGACGTTGCCTTCGATAGCATATAGTGTTATGATGATATTAGCTTTCAAGGATGACCAATTTTTGAAGAAAGAAACCTTTATAATTTTGAAATTCTAAAATGATTATGAATAAGAAGTTAAGATGAGTTTCATTTCTACCATCAAGAAACTGAGATTGTTGAATTCAAATTTTTGAGAGGGACTAACAAATATTTTAGGAAGCTTTCCATTATGATGATAGAAGATTGAGTTATGAAGGGTACTGTTAATTTTCGAGATTTACCGAACATTAAAGAAGAACTTTTATTTTTGTATGCATTGTACATTGACCAAAAAATACGAATTTGTAGTAAAGAGATTTTCAACTTCTACTTGGGCCAATTGGTTGAAGGGTTGGAATTTGAATAGGAAATTTTAACTTGGAAAGAGATATATAAATGAGCTATGAAGATTATGGAAGTCAAAATTTAAGACTATTGAAATTCTAGGACGAGATAGAGAAATTTAGAGTACAATTATGATCGAAATTGTTTTGTTAAAATTTTAAGGGAAGGTTGTACGAAAGTTAATTTTTGGAAAGAACAATTTATGATAGAGAGTTACATGAATATTGATGATATCAAAATTTTTTTTACCTACTTATGAGGTTGTCCCTTTTTAAGGTTAATGTTAAGGTTGATTGAGCTTAGTCATTGATCAATTGTCATGTGCATGATCATAATCTAAAACCATCAAAATTTTGTTCTAGTCGATCGAATGACTCATTACCATTAAAATTTTCGCTTGCCTCATCGACGAATATTTTGTTTGCATCCTCGTTCCAAGAAGATCTCGTAAATCTATTTGAATAAACCCGCTCCATTCCCTTCGCCCTACCTACCCTAATTTTTCCTAAATTTCGAGGACAAAATTCTTTTAAGTTGGGTAGGATGTAAAACCCCTAAATTTCTACTATATATTTTTTGGTACTATTTTAATTTTTGTACGCCGCGTAGTCGTATTGTACAGTGCGCGCAAATTACATTTATTCGTGAATGCTCGACGAGTACGAATATGTGCGAGCGTACATATTTTTGGAAAACATTTATTTTAATATATAATAATTTTTTGTATTTATATATTTTAAAAATTATGAAAAGTATCGTATCGGGATGGCCAAATCTTATTATTATTTTTATTTAATTATAAAAGGCTAACTTGTTTAATAGTGGCAATTTAGAATTACTATTTTATGCAAATGTTCTTAACATGAGGTGCATGAATTTTTATTCATATATATAATTTTATTTTCAAAATTATTATATTAATATTATATTATTCAAAAGATATTTAAAAATATTATTATTTTTGAAATTATTATTATTGGTATTTTTGGAAAATATATTTGAAATTTATTGTGGCCATTTTAAATCTCGATTTAGTTCTATGGATTTAATTTAAATAGTTAAAGGATAGAATTGATTACATAAATTGAGTTTAGATTATCTAGTTTTAAATTAGATTTTAATTTGAATTTGGATTTGATTGGGTTTAAATTAATCCAAGTGATTATCCAACTGGGTATTCCCACCTCCTATATATAGGAGAGGTACTCCTCCATATTTTCCATCCACAACAACTCGTGCATCGTGTCCGTGTACGTGTCCCACTCTTATTCCATATTTACATCTACATTTTTTCCATCACGGTGTCGACAACCCCGATACGATAAATCAAATCCTATACCTAGCCTAACTCTAACTCAGCCTCCACGACCACTACCTGAACCCCATCACAAAACCTCCCCAAACCCCCTGTCCTCGTCGCTCTTCCCTCCATGCACCCCTACGGCCAAACACCGTCATCACTGTCTCCGACTTCGCACTCGAAGCCACCATCGGTCCCCGCACCCTGCGACCAGCACAACCCAGCCGGTCGAAGCCTCCGAGATCCCCTGACCGCACATCACCATCCCGACCTAAATCTCAGGCCACCACCAATACCAACACCACCCCGTCACGGCCGGTGTCGCCCTCTCCACACCCCTCACATCTCCGCCAACACCCCCGACGCCATCACCACCGTCATCCCCACCACAAACCACCACAGAAAGGAAAAGGGGGGAGAACCCGTACCTCGCCTAACTGCGCGCTGCTCGGATCTTTCGTCCGCCGTCGAATATCCGCCGCCCCCTCTCACCTCTCCGCCGCCGGCCACGAAGTCGGATCCGCCTCCGCGTACGGCGCGCGCCCAAACCCCGGCGCCACCGCACGTGGGACCACCGCCCGGAGCTGCCTCCCGTCCAGCAGCTCCCTCCGTGCCTCACCGGAAACATCCGCCAGCCGAGCCGGCACTCTCCGCTTTCCCTAGCCGCCGTGCCATCAGGAGCACGCACGGTCGCCGACAAACCCTCGTCGCCGTCGCCTCCGCGCAACCCCGACGCCAACCATCCGTCGCTCCTCCACCGGCCGACTCTCGCCGGTCACACACGTCGACCGCCCCATGGTAAACCCTCTCCTCACTTTCCCCTTCTTTTCGATTCCCTTTCTCTCTCTCTCTCTTTCCCTCTCTTTCTCACTGTGAGTTAATGGGGAGGGAAAGAGACTGCATTGGGATCATTGTTACTAATAGTATTAATCGTTATATTATTATCATTCTTATTATTATTATTAATATCATTATCATTTCTGTTATTATTGTTATTATTATTATTATTAGTTCTTTTATTATTATTACTATAAAGGATTATTATTATTATTATTACTATTATTAATTGTATGTATTAGTTAGATATTTTGGTTATCATGGGTATGTATATACATATGTAAAAATATATATTAAATATTTTATTATAGTAAATGGGTTAAATATGTTTTTGTTCAAGAAGGGTTTTATTATAAAATATAGTTTATAAAAATATAAAATAATTTCCTATTACTGAAACAATAATAATAATTTTCCTATCAAAAAGTTTGTAAAACCTAGTTTTGTTTAAAAAGATTTTTATTTCAAGTGTTTATTTGAAACTAGTATCAAAACATAATTTTAGTATTATAAAATATTTCTAAAATTAGCATATGTAATTGTCTTCATAAATTCTTTCAAATTATCTTAGTTAATCATGACTAATCTCCACTCCTATGTTCTCATGAAATTTGGACCCGTACGCAATGACCATAGCTAATGGACAAGACTGGACTTGTCGGATTATCGCACCACACCAGGCGACACATCAGGCAAGATACCTTGCCATTATTTTCTGTTTATAGTTTGTCTGCATTTTATTTATATATCACTGTTCATTTATTTCCTGTTCTTACAGTTCTAGATTTACTACATGTTCAGTGATATTAGCTAAATTGTTATTATCCTTTGATTGCATATGGACCTAGAGTTAAGGGACTACCGTCGGTAGTGTATTGCATATACCTTGACACAGTTGTACCACGAGGATGTGTGAGATGAGTATCATGTATAGGTTCTTGCGTGTGGGCTGATCCCCCATGTGCATGCGTTAGGGCTAACTGCTAATAGAGGCGTGTTAGGAGACTTAGCAGTTAGTAGAGGTACATGGTCGTGGATGCGACTTAACAAGTACATTGGATGGGGAAAACATTACCTGACGTATGGGCTTCTATGCACTTCCCTTATTACTTGTGCGCTCTGCCAGAGACGCAGGCACCAGGTGCCCTTTGACATTTTCCAGAGCGTTATGGACGTAGCCCCTTGCACATGATACCCTCTGATGATCTTCGGACGTTACGGACGTAGGCCCCTGGTGCCCTATATGGGGACTATGCCGATCCCATTTACAGCCAGGGCTCATGCGTCGAAGGATTATTTCTCATCTGCATGATCACTTTAGTATGGTTAGATTACCTTATTATGTCTTGTCACTTTCTTTGATTGTGGCATACTTTATATTCAGTATTTATATGGCATATTATTGTATCTTGTTACGTCCCTCTGAGGACCTGGTTATCTCGCCAGGTGTGTGCTCTTATGATTTCTGCAGGTGCTCCAGCTAAGGCCATGACTTGTGCTCTATTCTTCGAGATGTTGCTCTTGGATCGTCATCTCCTTTGCTCTACCAAATTCCTTTCCTTGTATATTTCTTTCTTATTAAAACTAGTTGGTAGTGGATTTGTCTCAGCCCAACGATTGTATACATGACAAATTCAAAGTTGCTTTTATATCATAATTATCTTTTATGGATGAGATTTAGTACCTTGGTTACTGCATTTTACAGCTTATGTATATATACGAGGATCCATATACTTCGTATGTATACAGCTGGCATGATTACGTTTTAGTCCTACGTATTTTGGGACTGGGGCGTTACAGAAGGCTAGCTACCCTCTCAGAGAATCGCGTGTCATGATGTGTCATGGTTGGATCCATTATGCTAGTCGGGGACGGGGAGTATTAGTGTAGATGTGTGGTCATTATCCACCTTTTTTATTCTTGTAGACCTTGTTTAATAGCCAATCCTACGCTCCACGTATGATTGGCCGGATCATTAGACCTTGTGCAGATCCAAGCTGGCCACATGTTGAAACTAGTACTCACACACTTAGATAGATGATTCTTGATTCTTGTACTTGCCATGATCTGTTTTACTTGCCTTGTTCTAGCTCTAGATTTACAGCTTCTCTTGCCATGATACTCACATGTACATTTCGTAATTCCTTGTATATTCGCTCTATTTAATGCTATATTTTCAATATCGTCTAACTAGAACTGTTATTTGAGTTTTGTGCTCGTTCCATCCTGACTGGATATGTTGACAATATTTTAGGAGTTAATGTGCCCTCAGTATTGGACTACAGGATATTGCTAGCCGGGGTGGTTTTCGGTATTCTTCACCATGAGTTGTCTCTCAGGAGTTCTAGGTCTGGTAGTAGTTTTCTTATTATTTTCCTCTGTTTTATTCTTGTCTCATATGATCCTTGTGGATTCTAGTTGTTCTAGGGATATTGTTATTATTTCTTGTTTTATATTCCTTAGTTTTTGTGATGTTATACGAGTACCTTTATAGTTACGGATCTTAGATTTTGTAGTTAGTATCGGGTACTTGACAGCGCTCTACCGTCGATACTGCGGCGTAGGATGGGCGTGGCCCATGTATTCGTACCCGTATATCTGGGTGCGGGTCGTGACAGAAACGATCCCGTGGCCCCGGGTTGTCGCTTGAGGAAACTTTTGCCCTTGTCGACAAGTTATCCAATGACTATGCAAGAATCGACTCAAACTGACGTCTCACACAGTCATTCTTCTTCCATTGTTACCATCCCTTTTAAAACCAATATCAAGACTTCTATCATTTGAGACCGTCATGACGACCCATGGTCGCGAGCATTCTTCCATGTTACCCTCTCATTTTACTCAACTCAGATCGACCATTTGAGAGCCCTCTTTCTAAACTCGACTTGAAATCAACCGTAGCTCGTGCCTTAAAACTAAGTCCGTGCATCGTGCCTTAAGCCAACTGAACTCTATGCGACACCACCACCCAAGTCATATTCTATATGACAGGCCTTGAGACCGTAAGAATATGTGGTTATACCCAGCCGTAGAACTCGTAGGACCGTGCTTGCTACTACTCTGATAGCCTAACATAACTTGCCTAACTTAACTTTGTAACAACTTAACGAGCAAAGGCTGCGTCATGCTTTGTCTTGATGGAACGTGCCGTATACGTGTTCAACTTTGAACGACCAAGTTATTTAGGCACCTAGACATACGCCAGCAGCCGTGCGACGCAACCTAACTCATGGGGCGGGTCAAGGCTATGCCAAGCCTTTGACGATGGGACCGTGCATGCTTTATGAAGCCTTTATGTGGTCGATTCCTATGACTTAGGCTAACTCTTAACTTTGAGGTGAAGACTAACTTTTTCTTCTCCCAAGCCACGGGACGAAGGACCGAGTGTCATTTTTAAAGCACGCCGTGCAACAACTCTAAGCTGACCATTGGACCTTTCCATATTCTAACTCAATTCGACCCGTCAGGATTAATCCCTTATCTATGTGGATTCATCTCTTTTATTATCAAGCCTACTTGTGCAAGTTGAAAATATGCGATTTATTAGCTGAAGGCTAAGATGAGGCAAGTTCACCGAAACTACCCCACCTGAGCGAGGAGTTGCCTCGACCGGGTGATGTCTTCGAGTCACAGTTGCAAGGCTAAGTCCGAACGCCTTCGGCGTTTCGATTCCTCCGATTGACTGAGCGGGACGGGGCACTACATCGTACACCACTCAGAAAAAGTTTTGTCCTCGAAACTAACTGAGTATACTTATCGACTTATAACTTGATTCAACATTCAAGGACTTTCGCGCACACTATTCCTATGCGTTTCTTCAACTCGAGTCACGCTTAACTTTTACCTCAAACAACTATATCTCAACTTAGGTAACTTACTTTCATCGAGCACATGGACAACTCAGTTCTAGGCAAACCATCCGATCAACCAACATTCAAGTTCATCTCAATCTAATGATCGCACTACCACCAATCTTTTCCTTGAAACACGATTTCAAAATCCTCGACCCTTTTCCATTTCTCTAGTCTCACTTGATTCAACGTATCATTTAGTTAGATCGTGCACATATTCTAGGCGTCCCCAAAATACATTCATTTTAGCCAAGCCTTGTGATAGAGAATCCACCATCACCACTCGAGTCGGATCGTGCACCTATTTAGGCGTCCCTGATCTATGTACATGTCAACCGAGCCTCGTTAGTGGTGGCGTCCACAATTCCTATGTCTTCCTGCCGAAAAGTCTGCCTAACCGCTAGACTATGTCTTTAGGCTAAAGTCATCCGTCAGTATTGGAATCATAGTTCCCAAAAAATAATATCAACACTGACCCCATCCTAAGGTCAAACCAAATTGATAGTACGGGGTTTTCTAACCAAGCTCGCATCACTCCAATTTCTAATCATCAAACATAGATTTCCTATACACATCGTAACATTCGTCGCACGGGGTCTGAGTTTCAGCAAAGCCATCATATGATAACTCATGTTCAACCAATCCTCGACATGAACATATCGCTCGTCCAACAAGCAACTTGCATAGTCTATCTCTTCAAATACGTTTGACATAATCCACCTATCAATCCTTCTCAAGTCAAGCATGCTACGACGTAATTTATTACTAAACCATAATTCACATTTCATATCTCCTAAGCCATTCATCACAATTCATGTATTCAATCGTAAGGTCGTCTAGCTTGGCAATATGTTGTGCCCCAATCTCACGCTAGTCCGATTATCCACGGTGGTTCATGAACCACCATGCAACGCTCCTGTGGAATAATCATTCTCATCGGAGCATAACTCTTGTTTGAGTCTAGACTAATTCATTTTCGATACGCGGATTGGATCTATTCAATCCTCAAGTTTATTTTATTCATCAATCGTAAGTCCAAACATCCTCAAATTTTTCTTCGCATCGAACCAACAAGTCAAGACAATCAAAGTTGCCGCGTCCCGATATTTCGAGTTCGATCATTCCCATGACATGAATCATCATGT
The DNA here is from genome assembly GCA_029216955.1 of Iris pallida. Classification (NCBI taxonomy): domain Eukaryota; kingdom Viridiplantae; phylum Streptophyta; class Magnoliopsida; order Asparagales; family Iridaceae; genus Iris; species Iris pallida. The sequence goes on along the minus strand of JANAVB010002394.1, from coordinate 3,623,688 downwards.
CAGCGCTTACGAAAAACGATCGCCTCAAATCCGACGTGACTCATATACGAGGCTAGAGTTGCGCTCGTGCAAGATAAGATCGTCGACGTTGTGGTTATCAACGTAACCATCAAGACACGATCATTTTCATCCAACATTCATCTCAATCAAAATCCTAAGTATAGTATCCGTCAGAACGATAACACTTGTACGACCGTCATTCATCGAGTCAGAGTACCCCCGAGTTATCGCATATCAATCTTTGATATGCCTCAATACCATCGATGACACGCATAACCTGACGATCTTTCTTTGTAACAAATTTTGAGCCGTACGAATGATGCTATCGTCCGGCTGGATAATCTCCTCGACATTCAAATTCAAGTACGATCATTATCCCTTGAATCATTTACAACATCATTTTCCTTAAACCCAAATTCGTATATTGTTCATCCGTCTATCTTAAGTCATCGGCCTACGTATTTTCTCAATTCACATCATTTCTTGCTAACTCAAATCATCGAGCAACATTCATTCCAATCCTCAGTGATTTTCAAACATTCGAATCAAACTTTTTATGCATGCTATCTTTCCATCGTGCTAACTTTCCGTATACGATCTGTATCAATTTTCTCGATCAAGTCATCCATTCGTACACCCTAACTTTTTTCGATTCAGTTTTACCTACTCAATCGTTTTCGCGTTTCATACTCGCGCAATCCTCAATCCCGTACACGTTCCGTGCGCATCAATTTCTAGGTTGTTCGAATCAACTCATCAAATCTCAAGACTACAACTTATTCAATCGTACTCAATCTACAACATTGTATAATGCGACGCTTGCTGATAGACTCATCGATACCCTGTATCCTCAATCGATCGAAATCCCTGAAGCTATCGCATACACCACTCAGGGTTGAAGTCATTCAATAAATTCTCAACTTATTATTCGATTCACAATCTATTTCCTCAAATTTTTGTCCGAACGATTCCTTAAATTTCAAGCACGTTCATCTATATCCCACGAAGTTAACGTCGCTCGATAGCACCCCTATCGATAGTCATCTTATTTACTCAATCAAGTCTAACTCATTCTCGTCCGACACAATTCGAATCCCGCACTCGACTCTTCTAAGGTCGACGTAATTCTTGGTGTATATGCCCACCCCGACTTTGCCAACAGTGCTTATGCGAACCATCTTTTGTTTTCGTCAAAAACTGTTATCCAACGTTTTACAAATTAGATAGACTTATTGTATGGATATCCCGTGGTACATTTGAGAGAGAGTGCACCAACGATAACAACTTGCGGAAGCAACAGAGTTTGCGGAAACAACGAAGTTAAAGAATTCAATCGAAAGTCCAAGGACGTAAAGCCGTGCTCTGATACCATTATGTCACGCCCTGCTCCAGTAGGAGCGATCATCATCGCTAAGACGTGATGCCGCACGAGCCTAGATTTTGCTCGTGCAAGGCCGGGTCCATAACTGCCTATTACAGCGGCTGCGACGGGGTCGTCACACAAAAGTCCCGAGCAGAGATATTGAATAAGCAGCAGAAATTTAGAACAAAACATAAGTCATTCAAAAGATGCATTTTATTGATATTGGAACAAAGATTACAATAGGGCGCAAGGCCAAGATTACAAGTCACTCAAGCTCACTCTTCTCACCTTACAAGTCACTCAGCTCTCTCTCATCTCTCATGTACAAGTCTTGAACCAGCGGATGCTTCGGAAGGCAACATCCATACATTATATCCCATAGAAGTCTTGAATCTATGCAGCTGCACGCTACGAATCGCCAAGGAACTCCGTGCCTCGACGCATCCAAGCGAACTCTACACCACGAGCTTCTACCTGTGTCTGCACATGAATACTGTGTGGGTGTCACTACTCAACTGTACTGGTGGAATGAGCTCCTCGCCCACCCATACAAAACCAACACGTTTGATTTACTTTGTGCAACATAGTCCCTTCTTATAAATTGTCTTTCTAGTCTTGTCTTAGGATCAGTTTTATGACCGACGCCTTGGCCTATTTTGTGTCTCTAGACCATCTCGTACTTGCAACATCAACGTTAACCTATCAAGTCGTATTTGCCTTACGGCCCAAAATCAGAGACGTAACTACATGATAGACTCCATTTCCATGTGACCGTGCTATAAACCCATATTGAGGCCATGCCTCGCATTTCAGTGAGACTAAACCATATTGCCGTCTTGCGGCCGGTGCTACTTTGGTCACCAACTGATCCAATCGAGACTTGTGAACTTAGTGTCACTCAATCGACTTTGCCTTACGGCAGTTTCCTGACTTAAACTCCAATGACTCAAACCAACTTGTCCAACTCTATGCCAAAAACTTAAGACTCGACACCACAACTCATGCTAAAGCACGTTGCCTATGTTGAAGCCAAATCTTAGTCCCAAACATTGTCTTCTAACTGCACACACATTCAACTCAACTCAATCCAAAGGCACACACGCGGATTACCGCCCGTACCGACCCACCTATATGAGGTCACTAGCACCACAAGCTATTCTTTGGACTTATAGCTTTGTTATTCAGGATACCTTTCAGCGCAAGTAGCGATCCCCGCTGAAAGCCTCCGACTAACCTAAGCGGTACTCCCAGCTCAGCTATACCCGTGTTTTCTCTTAGGCCGAAACGATCCCGTGGCCCCGGGTTGTCGCTTGAGGAAACTTTGTCCTTGTCGACAAGTTGTCTAATGACCATGCAAGACTCGACTCAAACTGACGTCTCACACACTCATTCTTCTTCCAGTGTTACCATATCTTTCAAAACCAATATCAAGACTTCAATCATTTGAGACCGTCTCGACGACCCATGGTCGCGAGCATTCTTCCATGTTACCCTCTCATTTTACTCAACTCAGAACAACCATTTGATGGCCCTTTTTCTAAACTCGACTTAAAATCAACCGTAGCTCGTGTCTTAAAACTAAGTCCGTACATCATGCCTTAAGCCAACTGAACTCTATGCGACACCACCGCCCAAGTCATACTCTATATGATGGGCCTTGAGATTGTAAGACTATGTGGTTATACCGAGCTGTAGAACTCGTAGGACCTTGCTTGCTATTACTCCGATAGCCTAACATAACTTACCTAACTTAACTTTGCATCAACTTGACGAACAAAGGCTGCGTCAAGCTTTGCCTTGATGGAACGTGCTGTGCACGTGTTCAACTTTGAACGACCAAGTCATTTGGGCGCCTAGACATACACCAGCAGCCGTGCGACGCAACTTAACTCATGGGGCGGGTCAAGGCTATGCCAAGCCTTGGACGATGGGACCGTGCATGCTTTATATAGCATTTATGTGGCGACGCCTATGACTTAGGCTAACTCATAACTTTGTGGCGAAGTCTAACTTTTCCTTCTCCCAAGCTACGGGATGAAGGACCAAGTTTTATTTTCAAAGCTCGTCGTGCACCAACTCTAAGCCGACCGTTGGACCTTTCCATATTCTAACTCAATTCGACCCGTCATGATTATTCCCTTATCTATGTGAATTCATCTCTTTTATTATGAAGCCTTCTTATGCAAGTTAAAAATGTGTGATTTATTATATGAAGGCTAAGATGAGACAAGTTCACCAAAACTACCCCATCTGAGCGAGGAGTTGCCTCGACCGAGTGATGTCTTCGAGTCACCGTTGCAAGGCTAAGTCCAACGCCATCGGCGTTTCGATTCCTCCGATTGACTGAACGGGACGGGGCACTATATCATACACCACTCAGAAAAAGTTTCGTCCTCGAAACTAACTGAGTACACTTATCGACTTATAACTTGATTCAACATTCAAGGACTTTCACGCACACTATTCCTATACGTTTCTTCAACTCGAGCCACGGTCGTGCTATAGTTAACTTTCACCTCAAACAACTATATCTCAACTTAGGTAACTTACTCTCGTTGCGCACATGGACAACTCAGTTCTAGGCAAACCATCCGATCAACCAACATTCAAGTTCGTCTCAATCTAATGATCGCACTACCACCAATCTTTTCCTTGAAACCTAATTTCAAAATCCTCGACCCTTTTCCATTTCTCTAGTCTCACTTGATTCAACGTATCACTTAGTTAGATCGTGTATATAATCTAGGCGTCCCCAAAATACATGCATTTTAGCCAAGCCTCATGATAGAGAATCTGCTATCACCACTCGAGTCAGATCGTGTACTTATTCAGGCGTCCCTGATCTATGTACATGTCAACCGAGCCTCATGAGTGGTGGCCTCCACAATTCCTATGTCTTCGTGCCGAAAAGTCTGCCTAACCGCTAGACTATGTCTTTAGGCTAAGGTCATCCGTCAGTATTGGAATCATAGTCCCCAAACAACAATATCAATATTGACCGTATCCTAAGGTCAAACCAAATTGATAGTATGGGATTTTCTACCCAAGCTCGTATCACTCCGATTTCTAATCAACGAGCGTAGATTTCCTACACATATTGCAATATTCGTTGCACGGGGTCCGAGTCATTCAGCAAAGCCATCCTACGATAACTCACGTTCAACCAATCCTGGACATGAACATATCGGTCGTCCAACAAGCAACTTGCATAGTCTATCTTTTCAAACACGTTCGACATAATCTACCTATCAATCCTTCTCAAGTCAAGCATGCTACGACGCAATTTGTTACTAAACCATAATTCACATTTCATATCTCCTAAGCCATTCATCACAATTCACGTATTCAATCGTAAGGTCGTCTAGCTTGGCAATATGTTGCGCCCCAATCTCACGGGAGTCCGATTATCCACGATGGTTCATGAATCACCATACAACGATCCTGCGGAATAATCATTCTCATCGGAGCGTAACTCTTGTTTGAGTCTAGACTAATTCATTTTCGATACATGGATTGGATCTATTCAATCCTCGAGTTTATTTCATTCATCAATCGCAAGTCCAAACATCCTCGAATTTTTCTTTGCATCAAACTAATAAGTTGAGACAATCAAAGTTGCTGCGTCCTGATTTTTCGAGTTCGATCATTCCCACGACATGAATCACCATGTCAGCGCTTACGAGGAACGATCGGCTCAAATCCGACACGACGCATGTGCGAGGCTAGAGTTGCACTCGCGCAAGACAAGATCGTTGACGTTGTGGTTATCAATGTAACCATCAAGACACGATCATTTTTATCCAATATTCATCTCAATCAAAATCCTAAGTATAGTATCCGTCAGAACGATAACACTTGCACGACCGTCATTCGCCGAGTCAGAGTACCCCCGAGTTATCGCATATCGATCTTTGATACGCCTCAATACCATCGATGATACGCGTAACCTGACGATCTTCCTTTGCAACGAATTTTGAGCCATGCGAATGATGCTATCGTCCGACTGGATAATCTCCTCGACATTCAAATTCAAGTACGATCATTATCCCTCGAATCATTCACAACATCAATTTCCTTAAACCCAAATTCGCATATTGTTCATCTGCCTATCTTAAGTCATCGGCCTACGTATTTCCTTAATTCATATCATTCCTTGCTAACTCAAATCATCGAGCAACATCCATTCTAATCCTCAGAGTCATTTTTAAACATTCGAATCAAACTTTTCATGCACGCTATCTTTCCATCGTGCTAACTTTTCGTATACGATCCATATCAATTTCTTCGATCAAGTCATCCATTCGTACAACCTAACTTTCTTCGATTCAGTTTCACCTACTCAATCGTTTTCGCATTTCATACTCGTGCAATCCTCAATCCCGTGCACCTTCCGTACGTATCAAATTCTAGGTTGTTCGAATCAACTCATCAAATCTCAAGACTACAACTTATTCAATCGTACTCAATCTACGGCTTTGTATAACGCGATGCTTGCTGATAGACTCATGGACACCCCGTATCCTCAATCGATCGACATCCCTGAAGCTATCGCATACACCACTCAGGGATGAAGTTATTCAATAAATCCTCAACTTATCATTCGATTCATAATCTATTTCCCCGTATTTCTATCCGAACGATCCTTAAATTTCAAGCACGCTCATCTATATCGTACGACGTTATTATCGTTCGATAGCCCCCCTATCGATAGTCATCTCTTTTACTCAATCAAGTCTAACTCATTCTCGTCCGACACAATTCGAATCCCGCACTCGACTCTTCTAAGGTCGACGTAATCCTTGGTGCATATGCCCAGCCGGACTTAGCCAACCGTGCTTACGCGAACCATCTTTTGTTTTTGTCAAAAACTGTTCTCCTACGTTTCGAAAATTAGATAGACTTATTATATGGACATTCCGTGGTACATTTAAGAGAGAGTGCACCAACGGTAACAACTTGCAGAAGCAACAAAGTTTGCAGAAACAACAAAGTTAAAAAATTCAATCGAAAGTCCAAGGACGTAAAGCCGTGCTCTGATACCATTATGTCACGCCTCGCTCTAGTAGGAGCGATCGTCCTCGCTAAGATATGATATCGCACGAGCCTAGATTTTGCTCGTGCAAGGCGGGTTCCATAACGGCCCATTACAGCGGCTGCGACGGGCACACGGCCAAGATTACAATAGATGCATTTTATTGATATTGGAACAAAGATTACAATAGGGCACAAGGCCAAGTTTACAAGTCACTCAAGCTCACTCTTCTCACCATAAAAGTTACTCAGCTCTCTCTCATCTCTCATGTACAAGTCTTGAACCATCGGATGCTTCGGAAGGTGACGTCCATACATTATGTCCTGTATAAGTCTTGACTCCATGCAGCTGTATGCTACGAATCGCCAAGGAACATCATGCCTTGACGCATCCAAGCGAACTCCGTACCATGAGCTTCTACCTGTGCCTGCACATGAACACTTTGTGGGTGTCACTACTCAACTGTACTGGTGGAATGAGCTCCTCACTCACCCATACAAAACCAACACGTTTGATTTAATTTGTGCAACATAGTCCCTTCTTATCAGTTGTCTTTCTAGTCTTGTCCTAGGATCAGTTTTATGACTGACGCCTTGGCCTATTTTGTGTCTCTAGATCATCCGATGCTTGCAACATCAACGTTAACCTATCAAGTCGTGTTTGCCTTACGGCCCAAAATCAGAGACGCAACTACACGATAGACTCCATTTCCATGTGACCGTGCTATAAACCCATATTGAGGTCGTGCCTCACATTTCAGGGAGACTAAACCACATCGTCGCCTCGCGGCCCATGCTCCAATCGAGACTTGTGAACTTAGTGTCACTCAATCTACTTTGTCTTACAGCGGTTTCCTAACTTAAACTCCAACGACTCAAACCAACTTGTGCAACTCTATGCCAACAACTTAAGACTCGCCACCACAACTCATGCCGAAGCACGTCGCCTACGTTGAAGCCAAATCTTAGTCCCAAACATTATCTTCTAACTGCACACATATTCAACTCAACTCAATCCAAAGGCACACACGCGGATTGCCGCCCGTGCCGACCCACCTATATGAGGTCACTAGCACCACAAGCTATTCTTTGGACTTATAGCTTTGTTATTCGGGATACCTTTCAGCGCAAGTAGCGATCCCCGCTGAAAGCCCCCGACTAACCTGAGCGATACTCCCAACTCGGCTATACACGTGTTTTCTCCTAGGCCAAAATGATCCCGTGGCCCCGGGTTGTCGCTCGAGGAAACTTTCGTCCTTGTCGACAAGTTGTCCAATGACCATGCAAGATTCGACTCAAACTGACATCTCACATAGTCATTCTTCTTCCAGTGTTACCATCTCTTTTAAAACCAATATAAAGACTTCTATCATTTGAGACCGTCTCGGCGACCCACAGTCGTGAGCATTCTTCCATGTTACCCTCTTATTTTACTCAACTCAGAACGACCATTTGATAGCCCTTTTTCTAAACTCGACTTGAAATCAACCGTAGCTCGTGCCTTAAAACTATGTTTGTGCATCGTGCCTTATGCCAACTGAACTCTATGCGACACCACCGCCCAAGTCATACTCTATATGACGGGCCTTGAGTCCATAAAACTATATGGTTATATCCAGCCATAGAACTCGTAGGACCGTGCTTGCTACTACTCCAATAGCCTAACATAACTTATCTAACTTAACTTTGCAACAACTTAATGAGCAAAGACTGCGTCAAGCTTTGTCTTGATGGAACATGTCATGCACGTGTTCAACTTTGATCGACCAAGTCATTTGGGTGCCTAGACATACGCCAGCAGCCGTACGATGCAACTTAACTCATGGGACGGGTCAAGGCTATGCCAAACCTTGGACGATGGGACTGTGCATGCTTTATGAAGCCTTTATGTGGACGATGGGACTTCGATTTGGCAAAGACTAATTTTTCATTCTCCCAAGCCACGGGACGAAGGACCGAGTATCATTTTCAAAGCACGTCATATACCAACTCTAAGCCGACCGTTGGACCTTTCCATATTCTAACTCAATTCGACCCATCGGGATTATTTCCTTATCTATGTGGATTCATCTTTTTATTATCAAGCCTACTTATGTAAGTTGAAAATATGCGGTTTATTATATGAAGGCTAAGATAAGGCAAGTTTACCGAAACTACCCTACCTGAACGAGGAGTCGCCTCGACCGAGTGATGTCTTCGAGTCACCGTTGTAAGGCTAAGTCCGAACGCCGTTGGCATTTTGATTCCTCTGATTGTCTGAGTGGGACGGGGCTCTACACCGATGACCCAGTTGTGGCCTCTGGTGTCCCCATATCAACTATGTGCTGCTTAGATTGATCATATAGACAAGCCTCCGATGAATAGTAAGACTCAACTCCTTTGAAGTGATCGATGTCGGCGAATTCCGTCCTCACGAAGCCGTGCTTACTGACATACTTGAAGCACTGGTGGAGCATGGACGGTATGATCATATAGTCATGTATCCATAGACACCCCAACAGGATATTGTAGGACGTATCTGCGTCTATGACGTAGCAGGTAACCTCCGTCTTCAAGTCGCCGATCTAAAATTTCAAGCAAAGTTTCCCCCGGGGATAACTTCTTTCCGAGTTAAAACTGCTAATAGTAGTGCTGGTCGATGCTAGCCAGTGTATAGGGATGCCCAGGAGTTGAAACAAGCTTTTCGGGATGATGCTTATTGATGAGCCAGGATCGATATGCATCAAATCCACCTTGATGTCGCATATGTATCCAATGTGGTACAAGGAGCGTATCATGCTAGTTGGTTTTTATTAACATGTCCTATGGAGTGAATACGATGTTGGGTATTGTACCTGCACAATTGCTGTCCTGGAGATCTGCTGACGAGGCTTCTTTTGTAGGCTTGACCTGAGCTAAGTAGGCGTCAGCATTCTGGAGTGCTTCGCTCAATGCAATACGAAGATCCTTAGACAGCCTTAGGGGCTCATATAATGACAACTTTGCTGGCGTATTAGCCAGTTGTGCTAGTATGTCAAAGTTGTAAGGTCTTTCCAGTCCTGAGGTCCATCCTTATCGAGCGGCCTGTCGAAGCGGGTTTCCTTCAGCTTGGATCTGTCTGTCTGTGGAGGCTGAGATGGTCCCGAAACATTAGTAGTAGGCAGCGTTGTTGGCCGAGGGTCCTCTGTGGACACACAAAAAAGAAGAAGAAACATTATCTTTTTTATTGGCACAAGGCACCACAAATCGAGTATGCCTAAAAGATCCTGCACTGAGGATCCCCGAGTACAAAATTTTTTTTGGAGAATGGGACGATGGAGATCGAGCGGCAGTTGCTCCTTTACTCCATTGACACTCTGATTACAAAGGTGGGAGAAACCTAAGAAAATTGCTAACTCTCGGCTCTCCGGCAAGAAGTGCATCAATTTGGCTCTTGAAATTGCTCTCCGTTCTATATTTTGAAGAGGGATGAGACCCCTTTTATAGTAGTTTTTGAGCTGGAATGATGTTATACGCCCACATGAGAAAATATATTAGTTTTCATGTAGGCACATGGTACTGCTTTGGGTACATAGGATGTAGGCGCATGCAGGCTGCGTGATTGTGGGTTGATCGTGGTGCTGACATGGCCGCATGCTTCAGTTTACGATGCTCTTGGAGACTGACGTAGCCGTACACTTCGGTGAACGTTTTGATCGTGGCTTTGACCGAGTCAGAGGATGTTCTGGCGTTGGCGCATAGCCTGAAACAGGGCTATGTGCCCCCTTCTAGGGGATCTTATCTTGGGTATATAGAGGTTCACATGATGACTTGGCCGCATAGAGCTTCACAGGGTGACTTGGCCGCATAGAGCTTTAAGGGTAACTTTTGTGCATATAAGTTCACTTGGGTGCATATGTCCTCATTGGCTTGGGCGTATAAGGCTTCATTGCTGAAAGTTTCATGCTTCTATAAGACCCCCTTCAAAGTTTTCGATACTTGAACGAGTTCGAAATACTTTAAAACAAGCATGGACCATTTTCTCGTGATGCAGTGGGCGCATAGCATGACTTTCTCTTTGGGCACATAGAGTTTGGCCAGCTTGTCAGAGAGACGGCTGTTGAGATCTTCCTCGAAAATTTTAACTAACAGATTCATCGGGGTAGAATTTGAAGAGGTCCATCCTTCATATGTTGTCCACATCGACAAATGGCAGTCGCATAGTGTACAAGAGGCTAGATCTTCACGTGGACGCATAAGCCATGGTGGACGCATAGTGCACAATGGGCGCATAGGCACATAGGAAATGGCCGATGCCTATAAATAGTCTTTGAAAGAGAGAGAAAGTTTATTACTCCTATTTCTCTTAAAACTTTCAAAAGACTCTTCTTCTCCTTTCTTTATGAACCATGTCTCCCAAGGTCGCCAAGAGATCTGCGAAAGGCAAGGGGGCTGCACAGAGTGGCTCTCCTCCTGCGGCAACATCCTCACCAGTCCAGGACCCGATTCTGGATGAGGCCACGCCTAAAAAACAAAGTCTCGAGCGTTAATTTGTGACGCTCAGACTTTTCTTCGTCCTGGGCGCATGCGCCTAAGTCAACATACTTTTGTGAGCATTCTTATGCGCCCACAGAAGTCATGCGCTAACACTATGGTGTGCTATGTGCCCATATGTTGCCATGTTATGCGCCCACATGCTGCTGCATGTTATACGCCCACATACTATTGTACGTTATGCGCCCACATTTTTGTTTTGGGCGCATAGTTCATTGGGTGCATAGCCCTTTAGATGTATAAGATCCCTTCAGCACTTAGTTTTTCCTGCAAATTCTGAGTCTGACTTTCTCTTCTGTCCTTGTTGTAAACATGTTTATCCCGAAACTTGGCGGTATCCCTTTCGATTCTGCTTGCCACATCCTCGGCACAAGCCTCATAACCGACATGGTCAACAATGTTCAGGCCAAGATTAGTCATGATCAACCTACGGAACGGATGATCGCCATAATTGAACATGACAAAACCTTTCTGAAGTAGATGATTAATAATGAAAAACTCTTGTTTGGAGGTATTTGTCGTTTGAAGAAGACGTACTTTTTGTTCGGTGACAGTGTAGGATTTGAGAATGACGAGACGATATGTCTAGAGGACCTTCTGGTAGTTATGTTAAATGACCAAATAATAGGGTTGCCATCTATGAAATGCCAATATCCTCTGTCGGCGTTTGTTGATCTGGCTGTGCAGAGGCAGATGAAATGGGACCTGACCCCTGAACTGCATGGGGTTGTTTCTGGCAGGATTTAATTCAATTCTGGTGACCGAAAGAAGGATATGTTCAAGTGTGTCAAGGGTTCCACATCCTACTCCATGAGGGGGCTGCACCCTGGTGTCATAATGAACGATGTCCTGACTAATCTTCACCCCTATGCGGCTGAGACTCTCTCTAACTTGATGCTGTCAAAAAGGAAGTCGTACCCGGAAGGGAAGCTACGGATGAAAGGTTGGAGGCATTCCGTCCCGTTCTGGAGTGACCTTATTGGATGGGTGCTCTCGACTTACGAGGCCACTCTAAAAGCTGTCGATCTCCTTTATGCCGTTAGAGCTACCCAATAGGCATCAAGGTCAACTGGCCATTGTTTATCTCCCTGGCAGAGTTATACAACTATCACACATGCACCTTCTTCACTCTGGGTAGCGAGGTGGGTTTGGCTCTACACGAGATACAGACGATATCCAAACTTTCCTGGAGGACGGAGCCATATGCAAAATGCGTCCCTAGTGATGCAGAGATCTTAGATTTGGAGAAGGAGAACTGTGATATGACGGAGGTGTACAAAGATTTATTTGTCACCAGATTACGAAGAAGGGTAAGACTGAGGGGTCCCTTCCGCATACGAGAGCCTGGACTAACTATGTTTTCCCCAGAGAAGGGGGACGGCCCAGTCTCCTTCTCGTCTCGCAAGCCCATGACGAGCTATGAGATAGAGCAGCTGATGACAGATCACGGAGCTGCGGATGCCGAAGATAGTGATGATCCTGAAGAAAACTCCCCGATTTATCATTTTTTCAGGCAAGCCGAATTTATGATGTCAGAAAAGGCGGTGCTAGCCGCTTTTCTGATGATATGGCTTTATGACTGTGTAGTCCCTGGTGGTTCAGGGTCTATTGAGAGAATCAGCCAGGGTATGATACTTCCGGCTATAAAGCTGGCCTTTGGATGCCCAGTTGCTCTGCTTCTAGCGATGGTCTGTGCCATCCAACGGGGTTTGTGATATTTTGTTATGAACATGATAACACCCGAAGGCAGAAAGGACTTTGCTAGGACTGAGTTTCCTTTCCACTATCTGATGGGATGGCTGGTGCTGTATTATCCCAGATTGATGAACACTGGGCTGATGTCAGACTCTTTGGCGGGGGATGCCTTCCTTCGGAGATTCAGGGACACGGATTGGACCGTTACAGGGGTGCCTATTTGTAGTAGGGCTTTGAGTTTTTTGTGGAACTATGTATTCTTCAGAGTATCACCTCCGTCTGGTAGTGGTCACGCAGGAGACACCCTAGTAGATGAGGGGGCACTCACTACTAGCCTTCCTATTGGGTTATTTTGCTGGCTCCAATACATTAGGCCTTCCCATTTGGTGTTCAGGAATATGAACCACACTTTCATGGAACCTTATTTGTCGAGCTATTTTGTACGACAATTCAGCTACAGCCAGCTTCTCTTGGGAAATCCCAGGCCTCATCTCCAGTCGATAGGGAGTCCGATTGACGGGGCACGTGCATAGAGTTACTACAATGCTGGGTATACGGGGGCTGTTTTTACCTTACCAGAAGATAAACCTGACACCCACATACTCTTTGCTGCTGCTAAGTTCTATACTCAGGTCAATACCCTTCCTTCTCGGTATGACCGAGAGCAGAGTTTTATATCGGGGACTAGGTTTGCCCCGAATCTTGCTGAGATAGGATGATTGCGTGCCGTGGGGGGTAACAGAAAGGGAGGTGTCGCTTCCACAGTTGAACCGACTGCAGCACCGCAGTAGAGAGTTTTCGTTAAGGAGCCTATCACTACAGCACCTCAGAGAGAGGATACTGAAGAACCTCTTCCTACCGTTCCTCATAAGAGGAAGGCTTTCACCGAGCTGGTGCCACGGCCCAAAAGGAAGAAGATGGTTATTTCCCGGGGGAGGAAGAAGGTCGCAGACATGGGTACCGGCTCACCTCTTTCCAGAAGGTCTTCTGGACAGACGGCGTTGCAGGCCGTTGCCATTCGGGAGGTAGATCCCTTCCCAGACTTTATAGCCATTCTGGTCAAGCCTTTAGAAGCTTTTTCATCCTGCGTTTGTCCTTTGCACAGGACCCCAAAGTTACAGCTGAGGCAGGTGCCTCCCTGTCTGAGGAGGTAGACGTGACGACAGTATCCCTACTCGTCCTCGACCGATGGATGAGGGCGAATCTTCTTCAGCTGTAAGACTTGAGCGATGGGAAGATCAGGGCGAAGGCCCAGACCATGACGGCGATCAAAAGATTAGTCCCTCGTACAAAATATCTTTGGGGGATATGTCTGCAATAGGAGCTGCGATGAAAGAGTTGGACGAGAATCAAGTCCAATCTGCTCATCCTCCTGCGGGTACGTTATCTTTGTGACCCTCTTCGGATGAGATTTTTTGACTTTGATTTTATATGCTCCTCGTGTGGCTGACCACGACTGTATGTTCCCTTATAGACATAGAGAAGTGACCACTCGCGAAGATAGCCCCAAGCATTGGGGAAGGGACAGAAGTTGTCCCCGGCTCCTCTAAAATTGCTGGTACGGAGGGAGCTATTAGTGAGCCGGTATCGGCTACAGAATGAGAGGTTGAACAGCTTGCTGAGGGGGCTGTTGCTGAATCTGCTCCCGTTCCAGCTGGAATTATGGAAAAAACCAGGCCCGATGTTGCTCGGGGACTTGGTATAGTTCTTCTTGAACAGTCTGGGCCTGTTCTTGGTTTCCCTGAAGCCAAGACTGATGGCGTAGCTGTCACTTCCTGTTCCCAAAATATGTATTTTAATACATGTACTGCTTTAATGTATTTATTTAATATTTATCATGTATTGTCTTGTATTTAAATTCCTTTAATTTCACGTTAATTATTTTTTTGTATTTTACTTTCTGCTTTTTTGCTTTGCTTTTTGGTTCGGCCTGAGTTGGTTTATTTTCCGACCATTGGATGGTTCAACAAACCCCCACCTACCACCACCACTCCTTCATTTAAAGCCCCATTCCCTTCTCTCTCTTCATTACTTCACTATTACTCTTCATCTTCCTCATAAACTCTTTTCCACCTACCCAGCCGCATAGGCAAGTGCCAACTTGCTTCTTGATGGATCTCCGTTTTTGTTGTTCCATTGTCTTCCTCTCAAGATTCTTAGATACTTTAGTATTTAGTATTTACAATTTTCATGGCTCATTTCATGTAGATCTAAGTTTAATACATTTTCAGATTTCTTAGGCTTTGATCTAGTAACTTTGTTATTTTTTGAGTTTTGATGGTTCCATGTTGTAGAGAATTTTGTTCTACCCCATTTTGACCTATGGAAGTCCAGATTTGGGCTTGGAATGAAAGATTTAGGAAGCTTGGAAGCAAGTGCTTTACTAGTTCTGTTCTTAGAAATTGGAGAAGTAGAACAGTTGCTGAGCCGCATGGCTTGCACGGCCCACCCGCATAAATTTTGGCCGCATGGCGGTGCTTGGCCGCATGAGTTTTTCGTGCGGCAAGTCCCCTGGCCGCATGGCATTTCCTGGCCGCATATGTATTCTCAGCCGCATGTACTTCGGTTTGCCTTAGCCGCATGAGAACTACCATTTTCCCGCCGCATATCGACTTGCACACTTTCCAGCCGTATAAGGCTTTTCTAATTTTGGCCGCATGGGACTATTTCGTTCCGGCCGCATGGAATCACTCTTGTTCAGCCACATGTTACCCATTCATGCCCGGCCGCATAAAACCTAAGTTTCGTGAGCCGCAAGGCTCTGCCCTAATAGTTTTTTGGCCGCATAAGCCTTGCTAATCCCAGCCGCATGGGTCGAGTTCTACCCGGCCGCATGAGACCGTAATCTTTTCTACCCGTCTGGCCTTGGCAGCGCTGAGCCGCATGGGACTCTTTTAATCCCAGCCGTATGAGCAATATTTTCTCAGCCGCATAGACTTGTTATTTCCTAGCCTCATAGGCGCATGTTACCCTGGCCGCATGAACTCTGGCCCTAATGCCTTTTTGGCTGATTCTTGTAGTGCCCCGCTCCGCGAAGGTACTAGATAGACAGAAAGATCGGATTGCTGGCTCTGCAACAGAAGACGATTGATCTGGGTGAGTGGACGAAGTCTCATTTGCTAATTCACTTACGTCTTAAGATTCTGAGTTTTTGATTGAATGCTATTGTTAATAACAAGACAGTAAATCATTGAGTATGCTTATAAGAGAATCTACATGTTGCCATGCTAAGAACAAGAAAAGAGATAAGTTGTATGCTAAAGATGAATTGTTGCCTGCTAATAAGAAACGAACTGATGCCTCTATGCCAAAGAAAAACTTGTTGCCTGATAAAAAGAAATAAATGTTTGCTATGTTAATTCAAACAAGATGCCTGCCATGCTTAATAAGAAAAGAAAAAAGATTGCTCACTTGTCCTGAATTCGTATGCTTACAAAGAAAGAACATGTATGCTTAATCTGAAAAGAAGACGGAGTCATAGCTATGTTGTTATAAAGAGAGAAGACAGAGTCATAGCTCTGTCGTTACAAAAGAGAGAAGACAGAGTCATAGCTCTGTTGTTACAAAGATTGATATAGATAAAGATGAATCATTGCCCCCTCAAAGAGTTTATCTGCTAGATGTTGTATTCATGCATTGGTCTCGGACAACTTGTATATAAGGTCACTAGTTCTCTCGACGGTTTCCAGGGCACTGGAAGCTGATCGGCCTAGGAGAGATTGTCTAGACATTACGAGGTGCAAGGGCCTCGGGTGTTGCATCAATGTCCTTAGCGACGAGCTGAACCCAAGAGTCACAGCGGCTAATCTTGGGTTTTCCATGGACCATCATATAGATAAGTGTGGATTGGTGTAGATCTGAACCGGAGAGTCACAGCTGCCAATCGGTCTGTATGTGTCTATCATATGTTTTGCTAAGAGCTAACGATGCAGAGACGAACAGGGAATAATGTGGGTTTTATCATGTTTATGCTAATCCTTGTCTTGTGCAAGGATGGACGGTCGGCTATGGTAAGAATCACTGAAAAAGTGATACACATGTAATTTTTGAGTTTGCTATATGAATTGCTTGCAGAGATTAATCTGTTACCCAGAAGTGCTATGTTCCACTAAAGAAAAGATGTAATATCATTCTTGAAATCTGACCCTTAGAATGTCTTGAATCAAAGAAAAAGATATGATATCGTGCTTGTCATTGACCCTAACAGTTGCTTGAATAGAGAAATGATATGCTCATAAAACACGTTGCACACTGCACAAATGAATAGTCTTCGTGCTTGAATTGAATAGTCCCTCGTATGCTTGAAATGAATTGAAACAAATGTTGGCTTTCCAAAGATGTGTTTTCAAAAAGAATGTAAACTGACTCTGTATGCATGGAATGAACATAGGTAAAGAGTAGCAAGATCACATCACAAGAAACATTTTCTCACTAAATGAACAGTGATCGTTTCAGACAAATGTAGCTCTTTGTTCACAATTCACCAGTATGCTGATATACTGACCCACCATCAGTCTGCATGCAGGTGCACTATGCATTGAGAAGGATAGTCTGAAGCGATAGCCGGAGCCTCATCCTCAGGAGCCAGAAATCAGAAGAGATGCCAAGAGATGACATCTGTTGCAAAGAGTTGGTTTTGTATATAAAGGGATGTAATGTATGGGAACGGGATCATTGTAATCTGTAAAGTTCTGAGAGAATGTAACATTGTATCAGAGAGAATCGAGAGCTTGTAATCTGTTCAAATAAAATCAATAAAGAGAATTGTTTCTTGTTACCATTGTGTTAATTGCATGTATTCTGAAATATGTCCGCTGCTGCTTCAATTATCTGCAATACGTTTCGCTGCGTATTGTTAACCTTGTCTATCTTGTCTTGCTTCAGGTCCTGGCCTTGTCCAATCGTAACTTAGGCTTGCACGGCATCACGCCTTAGCCAGGACGAACTGTCCCAAAAGAGTCCGAAGCGAGGACGAATGGACTCTGCGAGATCGGGGCATAACAGAATGGTATCAGAGCAACACGATCCTCTGGACAATTGATTTGATTGAATTCAAAGATGTTCTCCTGATCGAAATTTCTTTTGTCTACTCGATATCAATAATGAGATGAACGTTCCATACAATAAGTCCTTAAATATTTTTATGATGCCGGCAATTGTTTTATCGATTTGATTGATTGAGATTGAAATACTTATTGAACAAGAGTTTTGATATGATTTGAATTGTGATTTCATGGATTGATGATGGCAAAGGATGAGGACTATCGCTGCTAAGGATATCGTAAATTTCTCCTTAAGTTTCGAGGACGAAACTTCTTTTCGGTGGGTAATTATGTAGTGCCCCGCTCCGCGAAGGCACTAGATAGATAGAAAGATCGGATTGCTGGCTCTGCAACAGAAGACGATTGATCTGGGTGAGTGGACGAAGTCTCATTTACTGATTCGCTTACGCCTTAAGAATCTGAGTTTTTGATTGAATGCTATTGTTAATAACAAAACAGTAAATCATTGAGTATGCTTATAAGAGAATCTACATATTGCCATGCTAAGAACAAGAAAAGAGATAAGTTATATGCTAAAGATGAATTGTTGCCTGCTAATAAGAAACGAACTGATGCCTCTATGCCAAAGAAAAACTTGTTGCCTGATAAAAAAAAATAAATGTTTGCTATGTTAAATCAAACAAGATGCCTGCCATGCTTAATAAGAAAAGAAAAGAGATTGCTCACTTGTCCTGAATTCGTATGCTTACAAAGAAAGAATATATATGCTTAATCTGAAAAGAAGACGGAGTCATAGCTATGTTGTTATAAAGAGAGAAGACAGAGTCATAGCTCTGTCGTTACAAAAGAGAGAAGACAGAGTCATAGCTCTGTTGTTACAAAGATTGATATAGAGAAAGATGAATCATTGCCCCTCAAAGAGTTTATCTGCTAGATGTTGTATTCATGCATTGGTCTCGGACAACTTGTATATAAGGTCACTAGTTCTTTCGACGGTTTCCAGGGCACTGGAAGCTGATCGGCCTAGGAGAGATTGTCTAGACATTACGAGGTGCAAGGGCCTCGGGTGTTGCATCAATGTCCTTAGCGACGAGCTGAACCCAAGAGTCACAGCGGCTAATCATGGGTTTCCTATGGACCATCATATAGATAAGTGTGGATTGGTGTAGATCTGAACCGGAGAGTCACAGCTGCCAATCGGTCTGTATGTGTCTATCATATGTTTTGCTAAGAGCTAACGATGCAGAGACGAACAGGGAATAATGTGGGTTTTATCATGTTTATGCTAATCCTTGTCTTGTGCAAGGATGGACGGTCAGCTATGGTAAGAATCACTGAAAAAGTGATACACATGTAATTCTTGAGTTTGCTATATGAATTGCTTGCAGAGATTAATCTGTTACCCAGAAGTGCTATGTTCCACTAAAAAAAAGATGTAATATCATTCTTGAAATCTGACCCTTAGAATGTCTTGAATCAAAGAAAAAGATATGATATCGTGCTTGTTATTGACCCTAACAGTTGCTTGAACAGAGAAATGATATGCTCATGAAACACGTTGCGCACTGCACAAATGAATAGTCTTCGTGCTTGAATTGAATAGTCCCTCGTATGCTTGAAATAAATTGAAACAAATGTTGGCTTTCCAAAGATGTGTTTTCAAAAAGAATGTAAACTGACTCTGTATGCATGGAATGAACATAGGTAAAGAGTAGCAAGATCACATCACAAGAAACGTTTTCTCACTAAATGAACAGTGATCGTTTCAGACAAATGTAGCTCTTTGTTCACAATTCACCAGTATGCTGATATACTGACCCACCATCAGTCTGCATGCAGGTGTACTATGCATCGAGAAGGATAGTCCGAAGCGATAGCCCGAGCCTCATCCTCAGGAGCCAAAAATCAGAAGAGATGCCAAGAGATGACATCTGTTGCAAAGAGTTGGTTTTGTATATAAAGGGATGTAATGTATGAGAATGGGATCATTGTAATCTGTAAAGTTCTGAGAGAATGTAACATTGTATCAGAGAGAATCGAGAGCTTGTAATCTGTTCAAATGAAATCAATAAAGAGAATTATTTCTTGTTACCATTGTGTTAATTGCATGTATTCTGAAATATGTTCGCTGCTGCTTCAATTATCTGCGATACGTTCTGCTGCGTATTGTCAACCTTGTCTATCTTGTCTTGCTTCAGGTCCTGGCCTTCTGTAAGCGCAACTTAGGCTTGCACGGCATCACGCCTTAGCAAGGATGAACGGTCCAAAAAGAGTCCGAAGCGAGGACGAAAGGACTCTGCGGGATCGGGGCGTGACAATTCTTGTCCCGAATTGACATTGATTGACATTGATTGATTGTCTTGGCATTTATTAACATTAATTGTTATCTTGACATTAATTAATATTGATTATTATCTTGATTAATAATTGATCATGCGTTTCTAGTTGGAAATAAGAGGCTGGCTAGTCATCTTATTGAATTGAATGAATGAGACACATTCATATGAACTATGAACTATTGCAATTGACTGGCCGATCCCGAGTATTGGCATACAGGCACGTGCAGGCTTCAATTTATTTATTTCCTACAAAATCAGCATGTGTACTTTATGGTCAAGGCATGATTATTCTATGGCTAGTTCTGATTGTTGTATTACGCTATGTAAGACCTACAACCTAACCGCACGGGTATCATTGTAGAGTTGGACATATCGTACTCTGTATGGAAGTACTCATTCTGAATGACCATGATCCACGGCATAGGATTTCACTTAACATAGAGGCTACTAAGTTAAATAAAATAATGATTGCATGGAGAGAATGGATGTCCCGAGTTCTTACATAGCAGCCCTCCTTGGGACTATTAGTACCCGACAGGCCGGCTGGTCCCCCCAGATACTGTAAATCTGCCACACGGGCAGGGAGCGGTATCTGCTTTTATTATTTATTGTATATTGTATATTAATGACGGACGTCCCGCTGGGACTCGTCTAATTCATGATTGGCGTAATTGATTGACTGGGTAAACTAGCCTTGCTTGCACATAGTAAGAACTGAGGAATCCTTATTGCATATTTCCAGGATAGCTTGGAACTCATAGTAGCAAGCCGTAGTAGTTGAGTGGCCATTTAAATCGACTTGTTTGTGTACTGTATCCACTCTGTTACCTAACTGAGATGATTAGAAATGTCCGGACATGACGGGCCAACTTCTGTCTTTGTTTGGTTGGGAGGTTGGTTCGAAGTGTCATGATGTTATGTGAATCCCAGTAGCAAGCAGAGATCTATGTATCATATTCTCTTATTACCGGTTCCAATTTTTCATATTGTGCTTCCTTGCGGTACTTGCTATTAGAGGTCTAACCTCTTTGGTTTTGCATGGCCAGATTTAGAGCCGGTTCCTGAGGACTCAGTTTACTTGCACCTCCAAGATGGTCAATACTAGAGGGATGATCGCAGGAGGACTCGAGTGGGTTTCTTACTTCCCCGCTCGTTTTGTTATTTACTTTATACTTGCCGTTTGGCACCGACATGTTAGTCGGATTGTCTTGTAATTACTTTTGCATAATTGTAACTAAAGTTAGGTTGCAGCTGATAAACAATTGTGTATACTTTGCTACATCATCTAGCTATGTTTTGTAAAGCCAGATATCAAGAACATTTTGACTGAGCGTTTGGGATGCCTTACTGTTTTATCTTACATGTTCTCTATTTCTGTTTCTTGTTTGAATGATTGAGACAATAGAGGTGAAGTGACCATAGTGAGACTTTCATGTAGTACGTACCCCCTTGTCTTTTAGACAACATTGATCGTATTATACGGTATTTATCTACCCGTAATACGTAGCTGGCTGAGTCATTCCCTCGCTCTCCAGTATTCTGGTTCTGGGGTGTGACAAGGTTTTAGTAGTAGCCCATCCAGGTCTGATTTCAGACTTGTGGGGTGCTTTAATTTATAGGATGTCTCAATCACACATGTTCCCCCTTGATCTCATGATTCATTATTCTCAACCTTAGCTTGACATTCCAATATCCTTCAACTTCATTGATCCTTCATGTCCGGTCGTTTGATTGCTCTCTTGTCCCTTTCCTTAGGGGCACCTCGTCCGCATCTGTCAGAACTGGACAACAACAACAAGGGCAATACGGACAACATGACTATGTTGGTCAGCACCAAGAGCCAGTACTACGTTAAGAGACTATCCAAGAAGAAGTGATAGTGGAACCAGCAGCTGGACCGCAGTATTCGGAGGTTCTAACACAACCAATAGTTCCAACAACCCCCGTGGAAGTGGACACACCGGCCCTTCTGGAGATCATGAGAGGGATGATGGCTACTCAGCAACATTAGATGTAAGCCCAGCAGTGCATGCACGCTCAGTTGCAGGATAAGAACGTACTACTCAACCAAGGGTTGCAGACGGCTTTAGAGAGAGGGGCGAGGCCAGATTCAGGAGCATCAACCAGATTTTGCAAGTACAACACCCGCCGTTTCTAGGGCACGGAAGATGCCATCTCAGCAGATGCATGGCTTAAGGATATTTAGGCTATTTTGACAGCAACTAAGGTGCCGGCGGAAGAACGTATGGATCAAGTGAAGTTGTTACTTCAGGATCTCGCACGTGATTGGTGGAAATCAGAGGAAGTGGGCATCAGATGTCCTGTTGTTTGGGATGATTTTACTGCAAGATTCAAGATAAAGTACTATGGAGTTGTGGCACAGTTTGAGCTACAACAGAAGTTTATCAGCCTCAAGCAGGCTGGCAAGACAGTAGATCCTTATGCAGCGGAGTTCTGCAGATTGAGTAGGATCGCCCCATAGATGGTAGCAACGGAGAGCCAGAGGGCTATGAGATTCCAGCATGGGTTTCATCTAGAACTCTTGCAATTGATAGAGGGGCACAATTATCAGACTTTGGATGAAGTATTGACGGTAACCCGAAGGCATGAGATCACCATTCAGAGGATCACGACAAGGACTGGGGGCCAGAAGAGATCCCACAGTCAGATTGAAAGAGGAGGGGGAGTAGCATCCCGAACAACATCACCGTCCCTTGGCATTCGCATTCACGATGTGGCAATACGAGGGCCAGCACGACCAAAGCAGCAGCAACAACAGCAACAGAGAAAGAACCAGCAAACCCCAGTGGGCTGCACTTATTGTGGGAATGTAGGGCACTCTAGAGATGTGTGTCGAACATTGAATGGACTGTGTTTGATATGTGGAAGTCCAAATCATCGGGTTACCACCTATCCCATGAATTCGAGGTCAGAAGGACCCGTACAACAATTTTCTACTCTGTCAGCACCAGGGGCTGGCCAGTATCGAGGACCAGCGGTAGCAGTGAGACCGTTGGCACAGCGCCCGTTCATGACGCAGGCTCAGATGTTTCGGCAGCAGGGATCGCCGATACAGCAATAGCACAGACCACCCCAGTATCACCAAGGCAGGGGCCAGCAGCAGCACCAGGCTAGGCCGCAGCATGGGAACCAACAAGGAGGTCGAGGGCAGGCATTCACTCTGTCCGTAGAAGAGGCATTGGCATCGAAAGATATTATGGCAGGTAACATTCTCGTCGCCTCATATCCCGCAGTAGCATTATTTGATTCGGGAGCATCACACTCATTTATATCTGCACAATTTGCGACACGGCTAAGAATGGAGTTCGAGGCATTACCAGGGAGGTTGAATATACTCACTGGTAATGGACTCGTAGGAGTTAGTAGAGTTATTCTAGCGTGTAGCGTTGTAGTTTACGGGCATTCCTTACCCGCCCGGTTGATAGAATTTTCTGTTAGAAATTTTGACGTTATCTTAGGCATGGACTGGCTGAAAGACAGTCATGCGATAATAGATTATCGTAGAGGGAGTGTATCTTTTTATATTCCAGGCATGAAGCGGTTCACCTTAGTCAGATCAGTGGCAACTCAACAAGAGAAGGGAGTAGTAATGGCAATGAAGGAAGTTCCAGTTCCGAAGGTAGTTGAAGAGTTTCTAGACGTATTTCCTGAAGAACTTTTCGGTCTACCACCGGTTAGAGATTTTGAGTTCAGCATAGAATTGGCACCCGGGACTAAACTAATATTAGATCGAGTTTACAGAATGGCGGATTCAGTGCAGGCCAAGGTATATCAGCACATAGAGGAATTGAAGGAGAAGAAGTTCATTCAAGCTAGCATATCACCATGGGCAGCACCAGTGGTACTTATGGAGAAGAAGGATGGGTTATCCAGATTGTGCATTGATTACAGAAAGCTTGACTCGGTAACAGTAAAGAACAAGTACCCATTACCCAGGATCGACGACTTGTTTGATCAGTTGAGCAGGGCTAGAGTTTTCTCCAAAATAGATCTTCGTTCAGGGTATCATCAAGTGAGAGTTCAGAAGGAGGATATTCCAAGACAACATTCAGGTCGAAGTATGGGCATTACGAATTCTTGGTGATGCCGTTTGGTTTGACCAATACCCCAGCAATATTTATGGATTTGATGAACCACATCTTTATGCTATACTTAGATCAATTTGTCGTTGTGTTCCTCGACGACATTCTCGTATACTCTGCCAGTGAAGAGGAGCCTGAAGACCACCTCAGGAAAGTGTTACAAATTTTGAAAGAGAACCAGTTGTATGCCAAGCTCAACAAGTGTGAGTTCTGGAGGGATCACATTTTATTTTTGGGTCACATCATATCAGGAGCTGGAGTAGCAGTGGATCCCAAGAAGGTAGAAGCAGTAGAGAGTTGGCCAGTACCCAAGACCGTAGCTGATGTGTGGAGTTTCTTAGGATTGGCAGGATATTACAGAAGGTTCGTATCAGATTTTACAAGGCTTTCAGCACCCATGACCCGCTTGACACGGAAGGACGTGCCATTCGTCTGGTCGATAGAATGCCAGGCATCATTTGAGACTTTGAAGCAGAAGTTAATATCAGCGCCTATTCTTACATTGCCAGTTGGAACCGGAGGTTTTACAGTATATTTTGATACGTCAGGTAAAGGACTTGGATGTGTCCTTATGCAACATGGGAAGGTGATAGCATATGCATCTAGACAACTTAGGGACCACGAGAAAAATTATCCAACTCATGACTTGGAGTTGGCGGCAGTAGTATTTGCTTTGAAGCTATGGAGGCATTATTTGTACGGTGATCGAGTGGACATGTACACAGACCACAAAAGTCTAAAGTACATCTTTACTCAGAAGGAATTGAACATGAGGCAGAGAAGATGGTTGGAATGATTGTCTTGGCATTTATTAACATTAATTGTTATCTTGACATTAATTAACATTGATTATTATCTACATTAATAATTGATCATGCGTTCTTAGTTGGAACTAAGAGACACGCTAGTCGTCTTATTGAATTGAATGAATGAGACATGTTCATATGAACTATGAACTATAGCAATCGACTGGCCAATCTCGAGTATTGGCATACAGGCACGTGCAGGCTTCAATTTATTTATTTCCTATAAAAGCAGCATGTGTACTTTATGGTCAAGGTATGATTATTTCGTGGCTAGTTTTGATTGTTGCATTAAGCTATGTAAGACCTACAACCTAACCGTACGGGTATCGTTGTAGAGTTGGGCATATCGTACTCTGTACGGAAGTACTCATTCTAAATGACCATGATCCATGGCATGGGATTTCACTTAACATAGAGGCTACTAAGTTAAATAAAATAATGATTGCATGGAGAGAATGGATTTCCCGAGTTCTTACATGGCAGCCCTCCTTAGGACTATTATTGTCCGACAGGCCGGCTGGTCCCCACAGATACTGTAAATCTACCACACGGAGAGGGAGCGATATTCGCTTTTATTATTTATTGTATATTGTATATTGATGACGGGCATCCTGCTAGGACTCGTCTAATTCATGATTGGCGTAATTGATTGACTGGGTAAACTAGCCTTGCTTGCACATAGTAAGAACTGAGGAATCCTTGTTGCATATTTCCAGGATAACTTGGAACTCATAGTAGCAAGCCGTAGTAGTTGAGTGGCCATTTAAATTGACTTGTTTGTGTACTGTATCCACTCTGTTACCTAACTGAGATGATCAGAATGTCAGGACATGACGGGCCAACTTCTGTCCTTGTTTGGTTGGGAGGTTGGTTCGAAGTGTCGTGATGTTATGTGAATACCAGTAGCAAGCAGAGATCTATACATCATATTCTCTTATTACTGGTTCCAATTTCTCATATCGTGCTTCCTTGCGGTACTTGCTATTAGAGGTCTAACCTCCCTGGTTTTGCATGGCCAGATTTAGAGTCGGTTCTCGATGACTCAGCTTACTTCCACCTCCAAGATGGACAATACTAGAGGGATGATCGCATGAGGACTCGAATGGGTTCCTTACATCCCCGCTCGTTTTGTTATTTACTTTATACTTGCCGTTTGGCCCCGACATGTTAGTCAGATTGTCTTGTAATTACTTTTGCATAATTGTAACTAAAGTCAGGCTACAGCTGATAAATAATTGTGTATACTTTGCTACATCATCTGGCTATGTTTTGTAAAGTCAGACATCAAGAACATTTTGACTAAGCGTTTGGGACGCCTTACTGCTTTATCTTACATGTTCTCTATTTATGTTTCTTGTTTGAATGATTGAGACAATAGAGGTGAAGTGACCATAGTGAGACTTTCATGTAGTACGCACCCCCTTGTCTTTTAGACAACATTGATCGTATTATACGGTATTGATCTACCCGTAATACGTAGCTAGCTGAGTCATTCCCCCGCTCTCCAGTATTCTGGTTCTAGGGTGTGACAGTAGCCAAGGCTGGCGCTGAGCAAGCCGAAGGTACGAAATTACAACTCTTTCGTATTTTCTCTTTTTTTGTTACTGACGTATATATTGTTTTCTTGTCAGGTTCAACTTTTTGTCAGGTATCCCTTCCTAGAGCGGAAGAAACTCTCCAAGTCTCCTCCCCGACGACCTCCACTGAAGATGATGAGATGGCCCAGGAAGTCGTCAAAGCTTTCTACTCTGTGTTGAAAGTAAAGCTTCCTGGAGTCTTGAATCGGAATGCTGCCTTTGGCCCTGTGAAGTCTGTTGCCGAATGCCAACTGGCGGCCCTCGAGAGTATTGTCGGCTATAAAGAGCGGGCTAATACTCTGAGGAAAGTTCTGAATGACCTGGAAGGTGAGGTGGCCCGATTCCGGGATGTCAAACAACGGAGCCCGTCATAACTATTCCGTGCAGAAGATGAGGCTTTGATCACGGCTCTTACGGAGGAGAAGGATACTTTCCAAGCGAGGAAGGATGTCCTCGTTCGAGAGATCGGCGAATTGGCTGATCAGTATGGTCAGTTCAACGCTGCAAGTGAGGCACGTGCTGCCTCGAAGAATAAACTGGCTGCGCAGATTACCGAGAAGTATAATCGTATAGCACAAATCTAAAACGAGATCACTCTGTTTCACTTAACAAAATACCTAAAATTGGCTTTTGAAAGAAAATGAGAAAAAGTACAAGTTGTTTCTGGGAAGTATTGCTATGGAAGTCTGATTTGAGAGCGATCACTTTGTTCCTTGGACCATACGATGATGATGAAGAAAACTGCTTGAAGAAGACGAACAATCGAAATAACTAAGTCACCAGAAAGGTATCGAGCAATGGCACTGATGGCACAGTCGAATGCTTTCCTGCTTTGCTTTACCCTGTTCTTGAGAAAAAGTTGAAGAAATGCTTATGAGAATATTACTCTGAAAGTATGAGTTTTCTTAGAATCTCCTCTCCTGTATATCTCTTGATCCTTTGATGTTTAAAAATAAGTCTATCTATAGACTAGATCCTTTGTGCGTAAAAAGAAACAAAGTTTGGTAACTGTCACCCATGATGAGAATCAACCTTTACGCGTGATGACACGTGTCCCACATAGAACAGTATCACGCACATTAAATGCAATGATTTGATAGTCTATCCTTCGCGTAAAAGCTCAGTGAATAGCTCTCGCGTAAAGTAGCTCGCGTAGAGTTGTACACTGTTTGATCTCCGCGTAAAGTTTGAGTTTGACTTAGTTTGAATTGCGTAAAGTTCTCAACTTCTTTGACTTAGTCTATGAAGTACTTTTTACTCTCCTACAAGACCCCCTTCAAAGTTTTCAAATTATTTTCAAATTTTGAAATACTTTGAACAGAAGCGTAAAATCAAGGAATTTCAACAGTCCGTATAAAATTCGGGATACTCAACGGTCATTTGCGTAAAATTCGGGATATTCAACAGTCCGCGTAAAAGTCGAGATATCCAACCGTCAGCGTAAATTTCGGGAATTTGAACCGATTTCAAATTTTCTCTATAAATAGAGCCTTACGAGTACATAGAGAACTTTACTTGTCTTTTGCAATATCGATCTCTCTTTATTTTCTTCCCCTTCATCCTCTCACTTCAACTCGATGGCCCCTAAGAGCAAGAACGCCGTCGGCAGCAAAGGCAAGAAGCCCGCCGCTGATTCATCGTCGACCGACCGTGCAAAAACTACTGTCCCATCATCGGCGACGCCCCGACAGACAAATCCCAATGTAGCTCCGGCCATGAAAGGTAGAATACTACCTAACTTCAGCCGTGAGTTTGTCGGAGAAGAAGACTCGAGCTTTTCACTTCACGCCCACGTTATACGTGTCAGCGTAGAAACTGAGATAACAAAATACGCCCACGTTATACGTGTCAGCGTAAATGTAAAAACATACGCCCACGTCTATACGTGTCAGCGTAAAAATCAAAATACGCTCACATCAATATGTGCCAGTGTAAAAATCAATTTACTCTCACGTCTATACATGTCAGCGTAAAATCTAAAATACGCTCACGTCAACACATGCCAGCGTAAAAAATCAAAATACGCTCATGTCAACATATGCCAGCGTAAAAATTAAAATACGCTCATGTCAACACATGCTAGCGTAAATTTTACAATACGCTCACATCAATATATGCCAGCGTAAAAATTCACCAGTAAAAGACTTTGCGTAAAATCAAAGAACTTTTACACTTTAAAATTAAACTTTAATTTTTGCGCATAAGCGTAAAGTTTACATAATCAGAGTCTTTAATCTTTATGCATAAAACTCAGACCAAGTCATCTGCGTAAAGATTTTAAATTAGATTTTTACTAACTTGATTTTTCTTTTTCTTTTGGCAGTGGACTTGCAAATTCACCCACTTGCAGAAATATTTGGCTCGCCAGCTGGTATGGTGGGTTCAAATTACTTAGAGAATTTGTCCCACGTGGAGTTCCCTCAGTCGAATCCAGAATACCCTGAAGGGAGAGCACAGCTGATAGCTGTTCAAGGGGACAGAATGCTGCTGTCCATGATAAATGGAGAAGTGTTGGTATCGCTAGATGACCAATAATATTTGAAGCCAGTTTTTTTGTTCAGGGATGCGATAGACTTCCAATCACAAACATACCCCAAGAAGGAGGCTTGGGTGTTAAAGTTTGGAGAGCGGGCAATGTATCTCCCCGACATGGCCAAAGATTATCCCTTATCCGCATTCGTCCATGCCACCCATCCCCGACAGATGCTATGGAACCTGACTCCCAGCAGTCATGGTAGGCCGGGCAGAATTATTTTCAAGCGGGAGAGAGAGCCAATAACATGGGCTACCACACCAGCACTCCCAGTAGTGGTGTTGTCCCCTTCTCTGGTTTATTGGTTGGATTTACACCGAGTGAAGATTCGGGTCTAATCCAACCGGTACAGACCGCAATGTTTATTAACAAATTCATAGGGGATGCAGTATTATATCCCCAGGCCAACCCTAGGCTACCAGGGTGGTTGACTCCTTTTAACCAGAACTGGATTCAGCTTAGTACCTGGATCCTGAAGAACTTCAAGAAGGACCTGGAATCCATCGGCCTTTATGAAACGGTAGCCTCTACAAGCCAGGGTATACCGATGAATAGTAACCTATTCTTGGCTTTGATGGAGCTGTATATGAGTTCAACAGGAACTTTTGCAACCCCATTAGGTGAGATGGGTCTTGCCCTGCACGAGATGCATTTCATCTCTAAGCTGCCAATGGGTGAAGCTCCTTATGAAGAGTATGTTCCCTCTAACCGAAAACTAGCAGAAATCAGAGAGAAGAATCCTCGATTAGTCGAGGTCTACCAAGAGCTGATGTGACATTACTTAATTTTTATATCTATGTATGACAGTGGATCGCACTTGGCATACACTAATAAATGGACAACTTATCTATTCTACCATGAGAATAGAATATCCAAGAACGAGCAGGGAGATTTCAAGAAAACAAGGTTCCAACCATCAACCCTTGTTCAATAATCCCTCCAGATCTGATCAGTAGTTTAATGATCTCCCATAAGTCTCCGGAATAATATCTGCCCAAAAAGACCAAAAACTTCCCTGCGGGGACTAAAACCGTGAGCCACCTGAGCCACGGTAGTCAAAAGATGTCAAGGGAAGCCTTGCTTGCAGGCTTTCTGTCTTTGTGGCTGCGGAGATGGATTGTGCCTGGGATCAGCATAGTAGACAGAATTCACCAAAACGTATTGTGGCCGGCAGTATGTTTGGTGTTCAAGGTCAGAATTAACCTGCTATCGGCAATGGTGTATCGAATAAACGCAGGTTTGTGGACTTTTGGTGAGGAACAAATCAACAATGCTCCTCACCGAAAAGATTTCCCAAGGGTGGAGATGCCCTACACTTATCTAATGGGCTGGCTACTACATCATAACTGCAATTTGTTGCCGCCAGGCCCTGGAGATAATGCGGAGGTCTTCCTCCAAAAATTCAACAAAGCCACATGGACTGCCACTACAGTGGCAGATACCCGAGCAGTACTGAATTATTCTTACGGTTAGAACTTCTTCTGCACAAGGCTACAAGTTCCAGCTGACTGCCTCGACGTACAGTTTGAAGACAGAGAAGGGAAGACTTCATTGCCAGTGCCAGTTTTCGAATGGCTAATGTGCATCAGACCCTCCCATCTGATGTACAGGAATGAAGACGACTGTGTGTTCGAATCGTACCTACCAAGTTGGTTCACTTGCCAGTTTGGATATGACCAACTTTATATTGGTAATCCCTCCACCAGCTTCCGCTATTATGGGAAGCTAATTGATGGTACAAGAGACTGAAGAACTTTAGCATTGCTTGTACCGGTGCTAAGTTTAGAGTATCGACTGTTATAAGCATGACCGAGCTACATATACTTCATACGTACGCTCGCTTTTATGTATCCATCCGTTTCTTCTCCCATGGCTACAACCTGAAAGGGAGTCTAAGATGGCCCAAGGAAGGGAATGTTGAAGAGCCAGTCAGGGTATTTCCAGACATACCCGATGACGCTGTTGTTCCAGATGAGTATCTGGAAGTCATCCCTACGGAAGATGGAAAAATAGCTACGGGACCAATCATTATCGGCAAGACCCGAAAATGGAAACAAGTTGCAGCTGTTACTCTTCCAGAGAAGACACTCCCTGAGAAGAAGAAGAAGGTTACCGTCAAAGGGCCTTCTAGACCAAGAGCCGCTACCCCAGAGAGTGAGACTCCAGTCAAGGAGTCTCGACCCGTTGCATCTTCTTCAGCTCATCCTGGAGAAGGATCTTCAGCATCTCAACCAGCAGCATCAACAGAAGCTGCAGGAGTCCTATCTCCGGGACGTCTCAGCTCATCACTTCACCTATCTTTGCCACAAAAGACACAAACTACTGAAGATGCTGCCACTCCACATACTGTTGGTCGAGAGGTCATCCCATCAGATGAACCAACTATTACTTTCGATGATGATGATTGGGATGGGGACTATGACTCGTACCTGGCACGTTCTGCACCTACTCCAGGTAAATATAAATTACACAAAATTTATACAAAATTATGACTTTTGTATATTAACTTATTTTGTTTAATTTTTGTATAAATTACACAAAATTTATACAAAATTATGACTGAGGAAGAGGATTTTTCTTCAGAAGAAGAAGATACAGAGATACAACAAGAGCCTGAAGTACAGGCTCAACTAGAATTGTCTCCTCATGCTGAAGGTAGAGATAAAAAACAAACTGCAGTAGAACCCACTGTAGATAATGAAGCGGCTGCTGAGGAAGAAATAGACTTCAATGAAGAAACTGAAGTACTCCCAGAGCTTGAAGAGCCAGTAGCCGAAGAAAGTGATGAAGATATAGTCAAATCATCAATTGAAGCTGGGGACGTTGTTATAGCATCCTCTGTTATTGCTACCGATCCAGCACAAGTCCCTGAGGAGACAATGCTCGAACCGGAGTCAGCTACAATAACTACCATTCCTCTTGTAACTATTACCGCCACTGAAACTCATGTAGTTTCGACTCCAGAAACGGCTGGAGTAAAAAGTGTTGAAGACATTGGTCCTGAAGCTCCTGGGGATCAGTTGGCCATAGTAGCAGTGACAACAATGTCTTTATCTCAGTCTTCTACCAAGGCAACAACATCTGCTCCTACTCTTCAGAAAAGAGACTTGGTAGAGATTGCCGCCACACCGAGCTCAAACGCAGAAATGAATCTCTTAGTTGAGATTCATACTGAAACTTTCTACAAAACACTGGCAGCTCTAATCATCATGGTCCTGAAGAAGGACCTAAATTATGAAAGCTTGAAGGCGGCTATTACTCTTACTATCAAGAACGTCGCCATGTTCAACGATGCAGCGAGAGCAGCGGCGCTGGAGAAGGTCGTGGAGGAACTTGAACAGCCCATTAGAGAATATCTAAGGCTGTCAAGTAAAACTATTGAAAGTCTCATCCAAGACGAGTATGACGCTTTATCAGCTAAATACCTCGCTCAGGAGACGACTTTCAATGAAGCTCTCCAAGAATACAACATCAAGGTCGCCAAAGAGAAAACTTTTTTGGCTGAAGCTAAGCCTCAGCTGGAGATTCAGATAGAAGCCTATGAAACTTCCAATATAAGAATTCATCAACATAATGATAGAATTCGTGAAGTCGAGGCTGAACTGGCTCGCTTGACGACGGAGAGGGAGCAGTTGATCATAGCTCGAGACCAGCATCTTACACAGAGCTCAATTTTAGAGGAACAAGTATTCGGAGCTGAGGCTACCATCAAAATCCTTGACGAAGCCAAGGATAAGATGATAGTCACTTTTGTTGGACTTTCTCACATCTGTACTCTAGAAGCTCGGCGCTCAGTAGCTACTAAAACTGTATTGAGCTCTCGTAAAAAGCGTCTAGCGGAGCTACAAAATTGCTTGAAGATATCTATGCTCTGTCTTAGACAAATAAAGATTTTTTGTAATCTTCTATCTTTTTTATTCTGTAATGTTTACAATAAATAAATAAAATATTTGTTTTATGACCCTATCATTTATTTTAAAATTAAATAATAGGTATGAGGCAGAAAACACTTATCAGAGGTAATATAGACATGACAAGTCTTCTAAACTCAATAAATTATATCTATCCAGAGGTAATATAGACATGATAGATAATGAATGTCGTTTTCTGTTTAGAGTATACGATACTATCAGAGGTAATATGAACGTGAAAGATCGTAACAACTCAAAGAAAAATAGATTAATATCTATTCAGAAGCCATAAGGACATGATAGATAAGAAAAGAAGTAGACTTAATACTTATTCAGAGGTCATGAGAACATGATAAATAATAAATCCCCTTTTCTTTTTTAATCAGCTGATAAGATAGAAGATCAAAATTTTCTTCAAGGAGAACAAATAATCAGCTTAACCAAACATTTGTAGCTGGAGAATAAAGAAAAAATTCAGACATAATATTTCTTCAAGAATTTGCCATTGATCGGTATCATGAGCAAATCTCCATTAGGTTTAGACAACCTATAGGCACCATTAGAGAAGACTATCTCGACCACATAAGGACCTTACTATTTTGTTTAGAATTTTCCTTTCCTCTTATGAGTCATCACCATCGGTCTTCGGACAGCTAGAACTAGCTCACCGACTTTAAATACCCTCTCTTTAACTTTACGATTGAAAGCTCGAGATATGCGGTCTTGATATAACTCGATGTGCTGATGCGCTTGAAGACGCTTCTCGTCCAATCCTTCAAGTTCTTGGAGTCGTAAGCGATTATTATTATCTGAGGTTAGCTCATTAGCAATGGCTATTCTAAGAGATGGAATCTGGATTTCCAATAGAAGAACACCCTCACATCCGTAGACCAGTAAAAATGGTGTAAAACCAGTAGGAGTTCAGACCGTCGTTCGGTAAGCCCATAAATATTCTCCAAGTTTCTCATTCCAATCACATTTATTAGAAGAGACAAAATTTTTGAGAAGTTTAATGATTGTCTTGTTGAAAGCTTCGGCCAAACCATTAGCAGCTGGATTATAAGCCGTAGAAGCTATATTCTGAATTCGATTCTTATCACAGAATCGATAAAATGCCTGACTGGTAAATTGTGGTCTATTGTCATAAATTATCCTTCGGGGAATCCCAAAACGATAAATGACATGGTGTTTAATGAAATTAACCACATTAAATGTTTTCACTTCAGCAAGGGGAACTGCTTCCGCCCATTTAGGAAAGTAATCGGTTATAGCCAGTATAAACCGATGTCCCTTGACAGAAGGAGGGTTGATCGGACCAATAATATTCGTGCCCCAAGCTTCGAAGGGCCAAGAAGCTGCTGTAGGATGTAAGAATTCAGATGGTTGATGAATAAAATCAGCATGAATTTGACATGCTTTACACCGTCTAGCATAATCTACAGCATCTGGTATCATAGAAGGGCAATAATACCCCATTCTTCGAATGCGGTCCTGTAATTTCGAACCCGGTTGATGAGCACCGCAGACACCATCATGAGCTTCATGGAGTGTTTGCTTAGCTTCACTCTCAGAGGGATAACGTAGCAAAAGTCCGTCATATGAATGACGATATAACATATGCAAAGAAGAATCGTAGTAGAATCTAAATGATCGTCTTTTGATTGATGTAGCTTCTTTTGGATCTTCAGGTAAAATACCATGAACTGCATAATCAATGAATGGACTTCTCCAATCCCTTTGTTGAGAACTTGATTCTGTAGTATAACTCTGTTCGATATACAAATTATTCTTGACACAGAATAAGTCTCGATCCAACAAAGTAATGGTATTTTGTCGTCTAATTGGAACAGCTAAGTCTGCAGCTAAACTAGCAAGAGCATCAGCTTCCAAATTTTGAGAATGTGGTACGAATTCGATAAAGAATCCTTTGAATGAAAGGACCAATTCGATTACCACTTGATGATAAGGAATAAGGTCAGGATTTCTGACTTCATATGTCCCTCTGACTTGATTAACAATCAGTTGAGAGTCTCCATAAGCTTCCAGGAACTCAATGTCCAATTGTTTTGCTACTTGGAGACCAATTAGCAGAGCATTATATTCTGTCATATTGTTGGAGCATGGTTCACTAAGAGAATAAGCACGGTAAATAACCATTTTATTAGGAGAAACCAAGATGATGCCAACTCCTGAGACAATATTACCTTTAGATCCAACCCGTGATGCTCCATCCAAGTATAGTTGCCAAATGTTATCTCTCAAAGTCATATTGTAATCCACGACTTCATCTGGAATATCCTCATACAGCTTAGATGTTTCAGGTATAGGATGAGCAGCTAAGAAATCAGCTAATGCTTGACCCTTCACTGATTTTTGAGGTACATAGACCATATCATAAGGAGTAAGCAACATCGTCCAGGTAGCTAACCTGGAGTTGAGGATACTCGGTTTTCTCGTCAACACCCGAATAGGATTTATTCTGGAGATGACATGAATAGTCTGTCCTGACACATAATGTCGTATCTTTTAGACGGCAAAAACCAAGGCCAAACATTCTTTCTTCACAGGAATATACCAGTATTCATCTTCCACCATCATTCGACTAAGATAATAAATTGTCTGTTCATGGCCCTTATCATTTTCTGG
Organism: Iris pallida; assembly: GCA_029216955.1. Classification (NCBI taxonomy): domain Eukaryota; kingdom Viridiplantae; phylum Streptophyta; class Magnoliopsida; order Asparagales; family Iridaceae; genus Iris; species Iris pallida. The sequence continues at coordinate 3,588,169 of JANAVB010002394.1, read as the reverse complement.
GCAAGAAGAGCACCAAGGGAATGATCTAAGGCTCGAACATATAGTAAAAATGGTCTTCCTACTACCGGAGGTACCAAAACAGGTGGATTTGTAAGGTATTGCTTGATGTCATTGAAGGCTTTCTGACATGCTTCATCCCAGACAAATGATACACCTTTCTTTAATAGACGGGAGAAAGGTTGACATCTTCCCGAAAGATTGGATATAAATCTCATGATATAAGCAATGCGACCTAGGAAGCCGCATAGTTCTTTTAGATTGTGCGGAGGACGCATTTCAAGAATTGCTTTAATTTTTTCAGGATCAACATGGATACCTTGCGAAGTAATAACAAATCTCAAAAACTTGCCACTAGAAATCCCTAAGAAAGACTTAGCAGGGTTCATCTTCAGTTGATGTTGACGCATCAACTCAAATACTGTCTTTAAGTCTTGAATGTGATCATCCTTTAATCGACTTTTGACAGCAATGTCATCTACATAACACTCAACTGTTTTCTGTAGATGTTCTTGAAAGATGTTGCTCATAGCCTGTTGATACGTAGCACCGGCATTTTTTAGACCGAACGGCATAACCATATAGCAGTAGACTCCCAAGGGTATACGGAAAGCGGTATGCTTTTCATCTCCTGGATGCATCTTAATTTGATTGTATCCTGAAAATCCGTCCATGAAAGATATGCATTCAAAATCACATGTATTGTCTATCATGACATCGGTGATCGGAAGTAGAAATTTGTCTTTTGGACAAGCTACATTAAGATCCCAAAAATCTATGCAAACATGGACCTTTCCATTCTTCTTCATAACAGGAACAATGTTGGCAACCCAGTCTGGGTGTTGTTCTTCACGAACAAAGCCACATGTGATCAGCTTTTCGACTTCTGCCTCAATTGCATCTATCATATCTGGTCGAAAATACCGCTACTGCTATTTTATAGGCTTGACATTAGGAAGAATATTTAGTTTATGAGTAGCAACTTTAGGATCTAAACCCGGCATATCCTCATAACTCCATGCAAAGATATCAATATATTCTTTAATCAGCTGTATCAATTCTTTCTTTTTCATCTTCAGAAAGATTTTTACTGATGAATATTGGCTTGGACGTAGTTCCGTCGCCAACGTCAATTTGGATAATTTCATCTTCTGTAGGTGGCTGTCGCTGTTAAAACGAAGCTCCCATTGAGTGTCCATTTGTTGTGCCCAAGGGTCATTTTCAAATGGTTCAGATTCATCATCAGTTTGAACCATGTTGACTGAAAAGACGTACTCAAATTTATCATAATAGTCTCCTCCAGAATATGAGGATTGTAAAAAACTGGAAGAACATTCTTCTTCTATATCTTCTTTACACATGTGGGATGTGTCAGATTCGATGAACTGAATTTCTTCAGAATCTAAGGATTGTGAGGAACTGGAAGAAAATTTTTCTTGTATATCTTCACTAAACATGTGGGACGGATCATATCCCAACCCATGATGAGTTTTCTGGTAAAACAGATCACCATATAATGGCAACCGTCTACCTTTGCCTTGATTGAGACCTTGTATAGTCTTCAAATCATATCCCATATTCTGGATAATCTTAAGAGATTGTTGACTATATTTGTCAATTTGGATTCTTCCTTTATCTTTCTCTCTAAGATCATCTGTTTGAGTAACAGGGATATTTCTAGCCAGGCCAAACACAATTTGGCACTTGTATTTCTTATTAGATGGAATCTCAAAATAATATTCTTCGTGACATCTATAAGTTACACAAGCTTGCGATGATAAGGCTACAGGTAGAAGATAAGGAGAAGATGTTAAGAACCTTTGAGCATAAGGTCCAACATCAACATGAGGAGGAAAAGAATTTTTCTTATGATCAATGTATAAGGTTTCCTCTGTGTTTATGTCATTTTTGTTTTGATGACTTTGATCATCAGCAGATAAAGTCATTCTTTCAATAAATTTAACAGCCATATACTCCAAAAGGAAATCTTCATTGATATTAGAAAGTACAGAATGATCAATATTTACATCATTTACAAATTGACTACTACGCTTTGGATTGATCAGTAACGGACCGTCATCCGTCTTCTGTGTAGACTTGCCAAGATTGATAATCAGAGGTTCTTGATCATTCGTACGAAAAGTACGTCCCTTGACTTTGATCATGAGAGGTTGAACTTGGCTCTTGGCTGGAATACTCACTGATTCCTCAGACGAAGCTCGAGTTCTTCCTTTAACCTTGATCATCAGAGGTTGGTCATTGACATGTTGGGGTTGGATTCGTCCTTTGACTTTAATCTTCAAAGGTTGCTCTTCTTGAGAGTCTTCATTGATAGATTGATCTTCTGCAGGTGATCGATCTTCGGCCATATCCGATATCTCTTTCACATGATCCTGTTTGTAGAGTATTGAGTCAGAGAAATAGGCTTCAATACCCTTGAAAGGATTGATATCTGCGAATTTAGTCTTCACATTCCCTTGAGAATCCACGTACTTGAAGCATTTGTGGAGAGTTGAAGGCACAATGTTATGCTCATGTATGTACGGTCTTCCAAGGAGGATGATGTAAGCTACATCTAAGTTGATAACATAAAAAGTTGCCATAGTTCGAAGATCTCCAATTTGAATCTTCAGACGAATTTTCCCCAGTGGTTTACTCTGCGTAAAGATTTCAAATTAGATTTTTTACTAACTTGAATTTTCTTTTTCTTTTGGCAGTGGACTTGCAAATTCACCCACTTGCAGAAATATTTGGCTCGTCGGCTGGTATGGTGGTTTCAAATTACTTAGAGAATTTGCCCCACATGGAGTTCCCTTAGTCGAATCCAGAATACCCTGAAGGGAGAGCACAGCTGATAGCTGCTCAAGGGGACAGAATGGTGTTGTCCATGATAAATGGAGAAGTGTTGGTATCGCTAGATAACCAACAATATTTGAAGCCAACTTTTTTGTTCGGGGATGCGATAGACTTTCAATCACAAACACACCCCAAGAAGGAGGCTTGGGTGTTCAAGTTTGGAGATAGGGCAATGTATCTCCCCGACATGGCCGAGATTATCCCTTATCCGTTTTCGTCCATGCCACCCATCCCCGACAGATGCTATGGAACCTGACTCCCAGCAGTCATGGTAGGCCGGGCAGAATCATTTTCAAGAAGGAGAGAGCCAATGACATGGGCTACCATACCAGCACTCCCAGTGGTGGTGTTGTCCCCTTCTCTGGTTTATTGCCTGGATTTACACCGAGTGAAGATTCGGCTCTAATCCAACCGGTACCGACCGTAATGTTCATTAACAAATTCATAGGGGCTGCAGTATTATATCCACATGCCAACCCTAGGCTACCAGGGTGGTTGACTCCTTTTAACTAGAACTGGATTCAGCTTAGTACCTGGATCCTGAAGAACTTCAAGTAGGACCTGGAATCCATTGGCCTTTATGAAGCGGTAGCCTCTACGAGCCAGGGTATATCGATGAATAGTAACCTATTCTTGGCTTTGATGGAGCTGTATATAAGTTTAATAGGAACTTTTGAAACCCCATTAGGTGAGATGGGTCTTGCACTGCAAGAGATGCATTTCATCTCTAAGCTGCCAATGGTTGAAGCTCCTTATGAAGAGTATGTTCCCTCTAACCGGGAACTAGCAGAAATCAGAGAGAAGAATCCTCGATTAGTCGAGGTCTACCAAGTGCTGATGTGCCATTACTTAATTTGCACATCTATGTATGACAGTGGATCGTACTTGGCATACACCAATAAATGGACAACTTATCTATTCTACCATGAGAATAGAATATCCAAGAACGAGCAGGAAAGAATTCAAGAAAACAAGGCTCCAACCATCAACCCTTGTCCAATAATCCCACCAGATCTGATCAGTAGTTTAATGATCTCCCATAAGTCTCCGGAACAATATCTGCCCAAAAAGACCAAAAACTTCCCTGCGGGGACTGAAACCTTGAGCCACCTGAGGCACGGTAGTCAGAAGATGTCAAGGAAAGCCTTGCTGGCAGAATTTCTGTCTCTGTGGCTACAGAGATGGGTTGTACCTGGGATCAACACAGTAGACAAAATTCACCGAAACGTATTATGGCCGGCAGTACGTTTGGTGTTCAAGGTCAGAATTAACCTGCTAACTGTAATGGTGTGTCGAATAAACGTAGGTTTGCGGACCTTTGGTGAGGAACTAATCAACAATGCTCCTTACCAAAAGGATTTCCCAAGGGTGGAGATGCCCTACACTTATCTAATGGGCTGGCTACTGCATCATAACTGTAATTTGTTGCCGCGAGGCCCTGGAGATAATACGAAGGTCTTTCTCCAAAAATTCAACAAAGCCACATGGACTGCCACTACAGTGGCAGATACCCGAGCCGTATTGAATTATTCTCACGGTTGGAACTTCTTCTACACAAGACAACAAGTTTCAGCCGACTGCCTCAGCGTACAGTTTAAAGACAGAGGAGAAGGGAAGACTTCATTACCAGTGCCAGTTTTCAAATGGCTAATGTGCATCAAACCCTACCATCTGATGTACATGAATGAAAACGACTGTGTGATCGAACTGTACCTACCAAGTCGGTTCGCTCGCCAGTTTGGATATGACCAACTTCATGTTGGTAATCCCTCCACCATCTTCCGCCATTATAGGAAGCTAATTGATGGTGCAAGAGCCTGGAGATACTTTAGCACTGCTTGTACCGGTGGTAAGTTCAGAGTATCGACTGCTACAAGTACGACCGAGCTACGTATACTTCATACGTATACTCGCTTTTATGCATCCATCCGTTCCTTCGCCCATGGCTACAACCTGAAAGGGAGTCTAAGATGGACCAAGGAAGGAAATGTTGAAGAGCTAGTCAGGGTATTTCCTGACATACCCGATGATGCTGCTGTTCCATATGAGTATCTGGAAGTTATCCCTACGAAAGCTGGGGAAATAGCTATGGGACCAATCATTATCGGCAAGACCCGAAAATGGAAACAAGGTGCAGCTGTTACTCTTCCAGAGAAGACACTCCCTGAGAAGAAGAAGAAGAAGGTTACCGTCAAGCATTTTTCGTCTAGTGCTTCGAGCTCCTGTAGACGCTGACAGTAGCTTTCTTCGGTAGTTAACTCACTAGCTAAGGCTACTCGAAGAGAAGGAATCTAGATTTCTAGGGGAAGAACTACTTCGCTCCTATAAACCAGAGAGAATGGCGTACTGCCTGTTGGAGTTCGAACCGTTGTACGATAGGTCCATAGACATTCGTCGAGGTTCTCATTCCAATCGCACTTGTTTGAAGACACGAACTTCTTAAGAAGTTTAATGATGGTTTTATTGAAGGCTTTTGCTAGCCCGTTAGTCGCTGGATTGTAGGCAGTAGAGGCTACATTCTGGATTCGATTCCTATCGCAGAATCGATGGAATGCATGGCTTGTGAATTATGGACCATTATCATGGATGATCCTGCGAGGTAGGCCAAAGCGGTAGATAATATGATGTTTGATAAAACTGATCATGTTTGGCGCCTTCACTTCGGTGAGCAGTATAGCTTCCGGCCATTTGGAGAAGTAATCGGTTATGGCTAGGATGAACAGATGTCCTCTAGAAGATGGCAGGCTGATTGGTCCTATGACGTCCATGCCCCAGGCTTCAAAAGGCTAAGATGCTCTCGTCGGGTGTAGAAACTCCGAAGGATGATGAATAAAATTAGCGTGGAACTGACAGGCTCTATACTTTTTTGCATATTCAATAGTATCTGCTATCATCGTGGGCCAATAATAACCCATTCATTTGAGGTAATCTTGTAATTTTGGGCCTGGTTGATGTGCACCACAAACTCCATCATGAGCCTGCCGGAGTGCATGTTTGGCTTTTGTGTCAGATAAAAATCGTAACAGTAGCCTGTCGTAAGAGCGTCGGTACAGTATCTTGGTAGCTGTGTCATAGTAAAATCTGAGGGATCTCCTTTGGATAGACACTGCTTCCTTCGGGTCCTCGGGGAGGATTCCATAGACGACATAGTCTATGAAAGGAAATCTCCAGTCTTTAACATCGACCTTTGTTTCCGTTGTATAATTGTGATGAATATGCAAGGCATTTTTCACACAGACTAGTTTTCGACTAGACACTTGATCGACTGGTGATTATTGGTAGGGACGGTCAAAGAAGCAGCGAGACCGGCTAGAGCATTTGCTTCTATATTCTGTAGTCGAGGCACGTGCTCGATGAAGAATCCAGCAAAAGTGGATGCCAACTCGATTGTTGCTCTATGATAGGAGATGAGATCTTCGTGACGAACTTCATAATCCCCTCGAACTTGACTAACTGTTAGCTTGGAATCACCGTAAGCTTCTAGATAGTCAACTCCCAGTTGTTTTGCTAGTTGTAGTCCGATTAATAGGGCATTATATTCGGCCACGTTGTTGGTATATGGTTCCACGAGAGAATATGCACGATGTATAACCAGATGATCAGGTGACACGAGTACGATGCCTACTCTGGCCATAATATTTCTTTTAGGTCCTGTTCTTGATGCACCATCAAAGAATATTCGCCAAATGGGGATTTTTTCAGTTGTAGTGTTAGACTCCACTACTTCATCGGAGATTTTGTTGTAGAGTTTGGAAGATTCTGGCATCGGATGAGCTGCTAGGAAACCAGCTAATGCTTGGCCTTTTACTGCCTTCTGGGGAACGAAGAGCATATCGTATGGAGTCAACAGCATTGCCCATGTAGCTAAACGGGAATTAAGAGAACCCGATTTAGTCATGAGTATTCTGAGAGGATTGACTTTAGATATGATGTGGATAGTCTGCCCAGACACATAGTGGCGTGTCTTCTGGATGGCAAATACCAGTAAAAGGCATTCCTTTTCTACAGGTGTGTATATGTGCTCGGCACCCACCATTGTGCGGCTGAGGTAGTAGATTGCATGTTCATGGCCGCCTTCATTCTTCTAAGCTAATAGGGCGCCAAGAGAATGGTCCATAGCGCGGACATATAGTAAGAAAGGCTTCCCCATTATTGGAGCTACCAATACTAGGGGCTTGTGAGATACTTCTTGATGTCGTCGAATGCGCGTTGACATTATTCAGTCCAGACGAAAGGTATGCCTTTTTTTATGAGCTGAGTGAATGGTTGACACCTTCCAGAAAGGTTCAAAATGAATCGTTTGATGTAGACTAGCCTTCCTTGCAGTCCGAGTAGCTCTTTGAGGTTTCTTGGAGGATACATATCGAGGATAGCCTTTACTTTCTCCGGGTCAAGATGTATACATTTTGAAGTGATGACGAAACCAAGGAACTTGCTGCTGGAGACTCCCAGAAAAGACTTGGTTGGATTCATCTTGAGTTGGTGTGCACGCATTAGTTCGAATACCTTTCTCAAGCCTTGGAGGTGGTTGCCCTTGAGACGACTTTTAACTGCGATATCGTCTACGTAGCACTCCACTATTTTGCGCAAATGATCGCAAAAAATTATGTTCATGGCTCGCTGGTATGTCGCCCCTGCATTTTTATATTCGAAGGGCATCATCGTATAACAGTATACCCCCAACGGTGTTCGAAAAGATGTGTGCTTCTCATCGTCGGGGAACATCTTAATCCGGTTGTAGCCTGAGTACCCATCCATAAAGGACATCCGCTCAAAGCCGCAAGTATTGTCGATCATTACGTCGGTAATCGATAGAGGGAACTCGTCTTTCTGGCATACATAGTTCAAATCACGGTAATCGATACAGACTTAAACTTTATCGTTCTTTTTTATGACTGGAACGATGTTGGCAACCCAGTCAGGTTGTTGTTCTTCGCGAAGGAACCCACTAGCAATGAGCTTCTTGACTTCATTCTCGATGACCTCCATGACATCTGGTCGGAATCGGCGCTGTTGCTGCTTCACTGGCATAGCTTTAGACGAAATATTTAGGCGGTGCATGGCGACTTTAGGGTCCAGGCCTGGTATGTCTTCATAGCTCCATGCAAAGACGTCGATGTATTCTCTTATAAGTTGTATAAGTGATTGGCGTTCATTGCCAGATAGACTTTTACTGATGAAGATTGGTTTAAAAGATGATTCATCTCCTAAATTGACTTGGATGACTTCGTCTTCGGTAGGTGGTTCACGTTATTCGAAGCACAGCTCCCATCTAGTATCCATTTTTGAGCCTATTGTTCAAGCTCGATCGATTGGACATCATCCTCAATTTGGTCAACTGAAACCATGTTGACGGACAGAGTTGCTTTGAACATGTCCCTAATGCTGGAGTATGAGTCCCAGAGACAAAAATTCAAAGAATAAAAACAATGATCTGCTTCATCATCAGATCTTTTGGGAGTTGTTGGAGGAGTGACATAACCCAAACCAACACCGTTTCGTTGATAGTAGTTCTGGAATTTGCCGGAAGGAGCAAAGTGTCGTATTGGCAACCATTGTCCCCGACCGTAATTTAGGTTCTGGTTGCTTTTGATGTCATATCCTATATTCTGGATGATATTTTGGCCTACCAATATAACGAAAAAGTTGTATTTTCCCAGAGTCATAATCAGCTTCCGTGTTGTGCTTGGAAGAAGTAGAGTCCGGAACGAACTTTTTTTTGCCAATTATTCAACCGAAGATGATTAGTTCTTCGCCCTTCTTTCCGGCTGGAACGATGAAGTAGTGGATATCTTCTGGGTAAACTTTTTCCCATTGGTGTGGTGTCGTGACCGACATGTAGAGGTGTGGTCCTATGCCCTTCTCTAGAGCGTATATCGTATCTATGTTGTGGTTTACAGATTGATAGACATCGGAGTAATTCGAAGATAAACCTTTACTAAGAAAATACGCAAGTTCTTATTCAGGGATAACAACATTCGCTGAAGGTACATTATTATGAGTATTGATATACTCATTGATAGGATCATCATCTGGAAGAGGAGCCACAGTCTTGGATGAGTTCACTACATAGGGTAATTCTTCGGGATTGGGAGGACGGAATTCAGCAGGTTCCTTCCGAGGTGTCTTGCGGAGAGTGATGGTCAATGGTTTGACCTTGTCAGGGTTCTTCTTTTTCATCCAGATTGTGAGAGGCTTCGGAGTACTTTTTGGAGTGGTACGTCCTTTGATTCGGATAATCAGGGGACCATCATTAGAGGATGAACTTGCTTCAGCTTCATTGTCAGCTTCGTTGCCGTCATCCTTGGGGGACTAAGATTGGTAAAGTATCAAATCTTTATAGTAGGTGTCACGCCCTGCTCCCGTAGGAGCGATCGTCCTCGCTAAGACGTGATGCCGTACAAGCCTAGGTTGCGCTCGTGCAAGGGGGGTTCCATAACGGCCGATTTCAGCGGCTGCGATCGGGTCGTCGCACAGAAGTCCCAAGCAGAGACATTGAATAATAGCAACAGAATTTAAAGCAAAATACAACTTATTCAAAAGAAGCTCTTTATTGATATTGAAACAAAGGTTACAATGGGGCACAAGGCCAAGATTTACAAGTCTATCAAGCTCACTCATCTCACATTACAAGTCACTCAGCTCTCTCTCATCTCTCGATACAATGCTTGAGCCAGCGGATGCTTCGGAAGGCGACGTCCATACATTATGTCCCGTATAAGTCTTGACTCAATGCGGCCGCATGCTTCGAATCGCCAAGGAACTCTGTGCCTCGACGCATCCAAGCAAGCTCTGTGCCACGAGCTTCTACCTGTGCCTGCACATAAAAACTATGTGGGTGTCAGTACTCAACTGTACTAGTGGAATGAGCTCCTTACCGACCCATACAAAACCGACACATTTGATTTACTTTGTGCAACATAGTCCCTTCTTATCAATTATCTTTTTAGTCTTGTCTTAGGATTATTTTTAGGACAGACGCCTTGGCCTATTTTGTGTCTTAAGACCATCCCGTGCTTGCATCAATGTTATCCTATCAAGTCGTGTTTTTCTTTAAGCCCGTAATCGAAGACGCAACTACTCGGTGAGACTCCATTTCTATGTGATCGTGCTACAAATCCATCCTGCTATGCCTCGTAACTCAGTGTGACTTAACCATATCGCCACCTCGCGGCCCTTCCTACTTTGATCACCAACTGACCCAATCAAGACTTGTGGGCTAAGTGTCACTCGACCAACTTTTCCCTTACGGCGTTTCCTGACTTAAACTCAAGACAACTCAAACGAACTTATGTAACTTATATGCCGAAAACTCAAGACTCGACGCCACGTCTCGTGCCGAAGCACGGTGTCTTCGTTGCAGCCAAATCTTAGGCCCAAACTTTGTGTTCTAACTTGTGCACACATTCAACTCGACTCAATCCAAAGGCATACACGCGGATAGCCGCTGTTTTTCCGATATCTATATGAACTTAGCCACTAGTATAACAAGCTATCTCGGGACGTATAGCTTTGTTAATTGGGGTCCTTTCAACGCAAGTAGCTAGCTCCGTTGCAAGCCCCCGCTTAACCCGTGCTAAAATATTATGCACGACTATACCCTGTTTCCTCCTAGGCCGAGTTGGTCCCGTGGCCCCGGGTTGCCGCTTGAGGAAACATCGCCCTTGTCGACAAGTTGTCCATGACCATGCAAGACTCGACTCAAACTGATGTCTCACACAGTCATCCTTCTTTCAGTGTTACCCTCCCTTTCAAAACCAAGTTCAAGACTTCTATCCTAGAGATCCCTCGACGACCCACGATCGCGAACCTTCTACCTTGATGCCCTGTCCTTTTTTTACTCAACTTATCGAATGACTATTTGATAACCCATTTTTCCATTCTCACTTTAAATAAACCGTGGCTCGTGCCTTAAATACTAAGTTCGTGTATCGTGCCATAAACCGACTTGTATTCTGTGCCATACTATCGTCCAACTCACACTCCATATGACTAGCTTTTAGACCGTAGGACTTTGTGGCTATACCCAGCCGTAGAACTCGTAGGACCGTGCTTACTACTATTCTGATAGCCTAACGTGACTTTGCCTAACTCAATCGTACAACGACTCGACGAGCAAAGGCTGCATCAAGCCTCGTATCGCGAAAATGTGCCGTGCATTGCGTTCGACTTTAAACGTCCAAGTCATCTGGGTGCCTAGACTTATGCCTCAATTTGTGCAATGCAACTTAACTCATAGGGCAAGCCAAGGCTATGCCAAGCCTTGGAAGATGGGACCGTGCATGCTTTATGAAGCATTCATGCGGGCGACGCCTATGCCTTAGGCTACGTTCATAACTTCGCCAACTCAAACCAACTTTCCTTCTCCCAAGCCACGGAACGAAGGATCGAGTGTCATTTTTAAAGCACACCATGCACCAACTCTAAGACGGCCGTTGGACCTTTTTATATTCTAACTCAATTCGACCCTTCGGGATTATTCCCTTATCTATGTGAATTTGTCTCTTTTATTATCAAGCCTACTTGTGCAGGTTAAAAATATACGATTTATTATGTGAAGGCTAAGATGAGACAAGTTCACCGAAACTAGCCCACCTGAGCGAGGAGTCACCTCGACCGAGCGATGTCTTCGAGTAGCCGTTGCAAGGCTAAGTCCGAACGTCGTTGGTGTTTCGATTCCTCCGATTGACTGAGCGGGACGGGGCACTATATCATACACCACTCAGAAAAAGTTTCGTCCTTAAAACTAACTGAGTACTTACTTATCGACTTATTACCTATTTTAACATCCTATATTGGTCGCACACATCCTATTCATTCCTCAAATCCGAGCCACGCACGTGCTACCCTCAATCTTTTCTTCAAAACTCACGATCTTAAAATCCTCGACACCTTCCCGTTCCTGAAGTCTTACTTGATTCAACGTATCACTTGGTTGGGTCGTGCACATATTCCAGGCGTCCCCAAAATACATGCATGTCAACCGAGCCTCGTGAGTGGTGCCTCCACAAATCCTACCACTTCGCACTCGGACGTCTGCCTAACCGCTAGGCTATGTCTTTCCGTCAGTATTGTAATCATAGTTCCCAAACAACGATATCAACACTGACTTCATCCTAAGGTCAAACCAAGTTGATAGTACCGGATTTTTCTACCCAAGCTCGTATCACTCCGATTTCTAAACATCGAGCATAGATTTCCTACACACATTCCGACATTCGTCGCATGGTGTTTGAGTCATTCAGTAAAGCCATCCTACGATAAGTTCATTCAACCAAATCTTTAACATATCAATATCCCTTGTCCAACAAGCCATTTTGCATAGTCTATCTCTTGAACACGTTCGACATAATCCGCCTATCAATCATTCTCAAGTCAAGCACGCTATGGCACAATTCGTCGCTATCCAAAATTCCACATTCCACATTCCCTAAGTCATCTATTCCAATTCACATAATCGATCACAAGGTCGTCTGACTTAACAATATGCCATGCTCCGATCTCACGCGAGTCTGATTATCCACGGTGGGTATGAGTCACCATGCACGCTCCCGCAGGATAATCATCCTCATCGGGACGTAACTCTTGTTTTGTGTCTAGACTAATTCATTCTCGATACGTAGATTGGATCTATTCAATCCTCAAGGTTACATAATCGTCAATCACCTGTTCAAATATCCTCCAATTTTTTTTCGCATCAAACCAACATGTCAAGACAATCAAAGTTACTGCGTCCTAATTTTTCGAGTTCGATCATTCCTGCGACATGAATCACCATGTCAGCACTCACGCGAAACGATCACCCTAAATCTGACATGACGCATATGCGAGGCTGGAGTTGCGCTCGCGCAAGACAAGAATGTCGACACTTTGGTTAACCGCATAACCATCAAAATACAATCATTTTCATCTAACATTTATCTCAATCAAATCCTAAGTATAGCATCCAACCAAACAATAACACTTGTACGACCATCATTCGCTGAGTCAGAGTACCCCCGAGTCATCGTATATCGATCTTTGATACGCCTCAATAACATCGATGACATGCGTAACCGGACGATCTTCTTTTGCAACAAATTTTGAGTCGTACGAATGATGCTATCATCCGACTGGATTATCTCCTCGACATTCAAATTCAAGTTCGATCATTATCCCTCGAATCATTCACAACATCAATTTTCTCAAACCAATTTCACGTATTGTTCATCCGTTTATCTTAAGTCATCGACCAACATATTTTCTCAATTCGCATCATTCCTTAGTAACTCAAATCATCGAGCAACAACTATTCCAATCCTCAGAGTCATTTTCAAACATTCGAATCAAACATTTCCAGCACACTAACTTTCCGTCGTGCTAACTTTCTCTATACGATCCACCTATCGATTTTCTTTATCAAGTCACCCGTTCGCTACACCTTAACTTTTCCTCCATTTGATTTTACCTACTAAATTATTTCGCATTTCATACTTCGCCTACTCAAAGGACTTATGCCTCAATTCGTGCAATGCAACTTAACTCATAGGACAAGCCAAGGCTATGCCAAGCCTTGGACGATGGGACCGTGCATGCTTTATGAAGCATTCATACGGGCGACATCCATGACTTAGGCTACGTTCATAACTTCGCCAACTCAAACTAGCTTTCCTTCTCCCAAGCCACGAGACGAAGGATTGAGTATCATTTTCAAAGCACACCGTGCACCAACTCTAAGATGGCCGTTAGACCTTTCCATATTCTAACTCAATTCGACCCGTCAGGATTATTCCCTTATATGTGTAAATTTGTCTCTTTTATTATCAACCCTACTTGTGCAAGTTGAAAACATGTGATTTATTATGTGAAGGCTAAGATGAGGCAAGTTCACCGAAACTACCCCACCTGAGTGAGGAGTCGCCTCGACCGAGCGATGTCTTCGAGTAGCCGTTGCAAGGCTAAGTCCGAACGCCGTTGGCATTTCGATTCCTCCGATTGACTGAGCGGGACGGGACACTAAAGTAGGCTTCGATGCCCTTAAAAGGATCGACATCGGCAAACACCGTCTTTATGACACCGTCGCTGTTGACGTACTTAAAGTACTGGTAAAGTATGGAAGAACGATCATGTTCTCGTGTATCCATGGACGTCCCAACAAGATGTTGTAGGACACATTGGTATCGATCACATAATAGGAAACCTCTGTTCGGTGATCACAGATCTGGCACTTGAGATGGATCTTGTCCAGCGAGTGGCTTCGACCAGCATTGAAAGCCATAATAGTTGTATTGGTTGCAGATAGCTTGTGTAGAGGGATTCCTAGAATTTGATGCAAACTTCTAGGAATGATGTTGAGGGAAGATCCTGGATCGATGTGCATGCGGTCCACCTTGATCGCCCCGATATACCCTGGGGTCTATCATGACAATTATTTTTTAGTAGCATATCCTCTTGTGAAAATGTGATGTTGGGCACCACTTCCATAGTACTGTGACAGTGAGGACAGGAGACAGGGTCTTCAGCGGGGACTTTGACTTCAGCGAGATATGAGTCGACATGTAGTAATGCCTCACTTAAGGCGTTCTGCGTTTCTTTGGAGAGTCGCAATAGATCGAACAGAGACAACCTGGCAGGTGTATTGGCCAGCTGTGCCAGTATGTCAAAGTTGTAGGATCGATCCATGCCTTCGGGAGCTGGCGCCTTAAGAGACTTGTCGAACCGCGTCTCCTTCTGCTTGGCTTTGTCGATAGTTGAAGGCTTAGACGGGCCAGTTTCTGAGCTTGTGGGGGCAACAGGAGCTTTAGACGGTACTGCTTCTTCTTGTGCGGGATCGTACGTCCGAAGATAAGCCTTTCCTGATTGCGTCTCGCCAGATAGAACCTCGTAGATAGGAGAAGACACCATATGGCATGACTTGTATTTTTTTGCCCCTTTTTGTTTTGGGAGATACCACCCTGTGTTATTTCTTGCACATGGTCCGGATGGACCCACATGATCTCACTACTTTCAGTCATGAGTGGCACCAAGATTGAGTTGCAAGCTGGCGGTAGGTTGACGACTTCCATTATTGCCTTGGGGGTCGGGACCATGCCGGGACTTCTATGGGAGAAAAGTCACCAAACAGAAGTGAGATCATGTTAGAAGATACGACATTGTCTTCAGCTTCGAGGTTGATCACTTGGCTGTCGATAAGATGTTGTATCTTCTTCTTCAGGACGATGCAGTCCTTGGTGGAATAATGCACGTACTGATGATAGAGACAGTACTTGGGAACGTTAAGTTGGTTCGCCTCTGCAGGACGTCGTGGTGGAGGTAATGTCAGTTTATTACCCTTCGTCAATGTGTAAAAAATGGTAATGACATCATCTTCGTCAAAGGAGAAGGTCTTCTTAGGCTTGTCGGAGGTGCCCTGAGAATTGGAAGCTCCTTTAGAAGTGTCGACCTTCAGGAGTTCTTTCCCTTTACCCCTACGGACAGGGATAGTTTGAGGATGCTTGCCCTTGTCTTCAGATTTGGGTGTTTTCAACCCCAGTAGTTCCAAATTAGGAATATCATTTTCAGCAGCATCAGCGGCCCTAATGAAAGCAGGCCATGTATCATACTTATGTTTATCCAGACAGAACTTCACTGTAGGAAGAAAGTTATGTCGACCAGTATCCATAAGTTCTGAGTCTGGTATGCCGAAGGGCATCTTCAGTGCTAGCCGCCTGAAGCGTTCGATGAAGGAAATGACAGACTCAGTCTTCCTTTGCTTGGTCTCCATGAGGTTGGACATACTAACATGCATGCCACTCTCGTAAAACCTGTTGAGGAACAACCTCTCCAATTCTTTAAAAGAATTGATACAACCGTCAGGCAGACTGCAGAACCATTCAAAAGCTACCCCTGCAAGGTGCTAATAAACAGCTTTGACAAGAACGGATCGTCCTTGGGTATGTGTAGAGTCTGCGTGTTGAAGTATGTCATATGTTGACGAGGAGAAGTCAACCCGTCAAATGAATTTAGCGTCAGCGGCTTGTAGGTAGGAGGGCAAGTAGCATTCTCTCATTCTGGGGGATAAGGTTGTGATATCCCCATCTTCTAAAGCTCGTCATTGTGTGAGATGGTGTCGAGATGGCCGACCAGGGAATCAATTGCATCCTGTTGATTAAGCAGGTGTTGGAAAATGGCTGCTAAACGGTTGTCAGGCATCGTTGGCGAAGGACCACCCCCAGCATTTGTAAGATTTGGGGGAGGTACAACGGAATGATACTCCTTTTGTAGTGAGGGAGGGTTGTTGCTATAAGCCGGACTAGCATGAGCTAAGATATTTTGTTGAGGTGGAGGAACCGCCCCAGCAGCTTGGACCGCCATGATACTGGTAAGCATATCAGTGATCTGGGCGAATGCTGTTTCAAGACCCTCTAGCCGTTTGCTGGTTTGATCACTGGCTTCTTCAAGTCTTTCTCCGTCTGCCATGTATGTAGATAACATACGAGGATGAACAGAAGAAACAGTACAATTGGTGCTGATACTGTCTATCTCTGAGTTGACATGTCCCTCATCTTCAGGTAGAAGAGGTAGATAGTCGCTATCAGACTCAGAGGGATCGTCGTCCTATGGAAAGCTATACCCTGTATAAAGATTATCTGCTTCAGACGCTGAAGGAATACTACCCCCAGCTTGGGAGTCATCGTCATCTATACAGAATCTCGCCTTTGACTGAGTACCCATATAGACTCCTTCAGATGTGACAGCCTGCTGGCCATCTGTTGGTAGACTTCTTCTCCTTCTTCCCATAGAACTGAGAGAGAATGTTGGGTTCGTGGTCCACCGTCTTTGATTGGGGCTTCCATGGGGGGACCCCATGAAGCCATGTTGGATGAAACATACAACGACTTTTCATCGTCAGAGAAATACAGCCGTCGAAACACGGACTGTCTCTGAGGCACTCTTGTTGCTTTGGAGTAGCAACAGTTGATGACAATACTGGTGCACGGATGTGCATCATGAATTGTTATGTCCTCCATTGCTTTACACTTATAATTTATCATGTCGCTTAAGTCAGCGGAAGGGAGTTTTGCCTTAAAACCCATATTGCATGCATCGTCGAGCTTTGTATGCGGGTTTGTAAGGAGAGTTGGCACATCCAGACTTAGTTTACGTGCAGGGGAAACCCCCACACATAAGTTCTGTGATGACCTTGAAGACAGCCCCGTGCTATATGCATTGGGGCTTGTCTTTTTGCTGTGGGCGCATAGGCCTTAGAGACTGGTTTTGGGTGCATGCTTCTTGGCAGCATGTCTGAGATTCCTCGATATGGGTGCATAGTATGGGTTAGTTGAGCCTGGGCGTATAGCCTTGGGCGCATGACCTGGATGCCCAATATGTCGAAAACAGAAGCCTTCTGATTATAGTTATACATCCACACACCCCCTTGGGCGCATGCTTGGTGGAGCAGTGCTATTTTCTTCCAGCTTCGCCTCCTTCGTTTATGAGCCTCACTGGGTTTGCCCAGAGTGTCGCACACTCCAATTCTTGGCATCGTAGTGCTTTTCTTTGCCAAGTCTCGAGCATCGAACACTCTATTATTGGTTGCACAAGAGAGAAATCGCTGGACTAGTAGAGCCCGGAATGGTGTGAGCCTTCTTCATTTGGGAAGCTTCTTTGGCAGAGCCATGCGCCCATGTCACAAAGTCTTCTAGTTGCATATCTGCTATGACACTAGCAGGATATGCACGACAAGCCTTCGGAAGCCAAGTCTTGCGAGACTTGTTTGGCTTCGCTGATTTTGAGGGAGTAGAGCCGTCCCTCGAGAGCATCTCTTCGAACGCCTACTGATCGAACTTTATGATCAACATCTTCTGAGTCCTCCCCATTTTGTCGGTATCAGATTGCGTCACCACCTTCTCGTCAGAGGAAAAGGTAGTCCCCAGCAGAGTCACCATTTTTGTAGACATACACAAAAAAAGAAGAAATGCTGTCTTTTCTTTATTGGCGCAAGGCACCACAAATCGAGTACGCCTGAGAGTTCCTGCGCTGAGGATCCCCGAGTACAAAAAAGAATTCTGGGGAATGGGACGATGGAGATCGAGCGGCAGTTGCTTCTTTACTCTGTTGACACTCTGATTACATAAGTGGGAGAAAACCTAAGAAAATTGCTAACTCTCGGCTCGCAGGCAAGAAGTACAACAATTTGGCTCTTGAAAATGCCCTTCGTTCTGTGTTTTGAAGACAGATAAGACCCCTTTTTATAGTAGTTTTTGATATGAAATGATGTTATGTGCCCACGTGAGGAAACATACTATTTTATGTGGACGCATGGTACTGCTTTGGACCCATAGGATGTAGGCACATGCAGGTTGTGTAGTCGTAGGTTGATCGTGGTGCTGACGTGGCCGCATGCTTCTGTGCACGACAGCTCGTTAAGACTGACATAGCTGTATACTTCGGTACACGTTTTGATCGTAGCTTTGACCGAGTCAGGAGATGTTCTGGCTTGGGCGTATAGCCTAAAACAGGGCTATGCACCCGCCTTCTAGGGGAGCTTGTCTTGGGCGCATAGAGGTTCACAGGGTGACTTGGGCGTATAGAGCTTCACAGGGTGACTTGGGTGCATATGAGTTCACTTGGGCACATATGTCCTCATTAGCTTGGGCGCATAAGGCTTCATTGCTGAAATTTTTATGCTTCTACATCATCGACTGAATTACCCAGAGTAGGCTGGAATTGTGTGCCAGACCGGGTAACAATGATCGCCGCCTCCTCAGCTTCGGCCGAGAATGTGTGGCAGGATCTGGACTTCCTGCCCTTCTTTTTGCTATTTGAGGATGGCACCGCCTGGGTAACTTCGGGCACTAAGTCCGGGTGGACCCACATGACCTCTCCTCATGACGTAGTGAGAGGCACTAATCCAGTCGTCTGGTCCCGTACAGGTGGAAGGTTAGTAACCTCCATCGTTGCCCGGGGAACATGTACTACCCCGTCTTGAGTTTTTATTGGGGGGAAGTTGCCGAACTGAAAGGATACCATGTTTGCAGCCAAGGTAACCTCTTTGAAATCCAGCGACAGAACATTGGAGTTGATGAGGTTCTAGATGTACCGCTTTAATGTGAAGCACTCCTGCGTAGGGTGGTGGACATAGCGGTGGAAGTGACAGTACTTCGGATCCTAGATCTTTGCTGGTCGAGGCTCGCGCTCTCCATCACGGAGTCGGATCCTACCCGTCTTCAGGAGCATGTCGAAGATAGGCTTGACATGGCTATCTTCAAAAGAGTATGTCATCTCCCTTGGCTTCGGAGCTTCTGCTTGCTTTTGTTAAGGCTTTTGGGTCGTACCGGTGACCATGGCCTGTTTGCCTTTGGTGTCCCGGTTATTGGCAATGCCGCCACTGTTGTTGTTATTGGAGGAGTTACCAGAATGTTTTCCCTTGTCCTCTCCATCTGGTATGTGTAATCCCAGTTGGCGAGCCTTCTTTAACTTTGCCTCCATATTTGTAGCACTTATTACGAAAGTCGTCCAATCATTGAACTGATCTTCGCCCATCCAGAGGCTGATGCGGGGAGCAACTTCTTCTGGCAGATTTCGATAAAGGAGCTTTCAGGATTGCCTTGGGGTAATCTCATTGCGGTTTGGCAAAACCGCTCGATGTAGTTTATTGTTAGCTCCTTTTCTCCCTGAATGACGTCCATGAGAGACTATATAGTCACATCATGCCCCACTTCGTAGAACCTTTCCAGGAACATGTGTTTGAAGCCGTCAAAAGAATGGATGCAGTTGTCTAGGAGGTTGCGGTACCAGTAGAACGAGATCCCTCCCAAGGCTCCGATAAATAATCGTATGAGGATGGCGTCACTATACGGCAAGTGGTCTGTCGTAACCTCAAAATATGTCTTGTATCGGCTAGCAGAGGTCTTTCCGTCATAAGAATTGATATGAAACGGTTTGTACCGCGGAGGAAAAGGAACGTCTCTCCATGCAGCAGGATACGATTGCCGTATTCTGAGGTCCCGGAAGGAGTCTCGGGTATTGAACATTGTTCGAAGCTCCTCGACTTATCTTCTTGCCTCTCTGGCCTCGTCTACAGCTGAAGGAGCGAATATTCAGGGAGGATTGTCGTCCAGAGGAGGAGCGGTCGTGTTTGAGTCCGCTTTGAATACGGGGCCCAAGCTTGCTTGTCCAGGTGTCTTTGCTAGTTGAGTCGGCAAGGCAGCTTTGATCTCGTCTACTGACATGACCAAGGTTAGGATCATGGCTTCAAGAGCTTTTAGACGTTGTCGATCACTTGGCCTTTCGTGATCATCTCCTGCTATAAACACTGTCCGTATGTGAGGAAAGATAGATAGGACCGTAGAGGATGTGCTTTCCGTGTCGTACCCTCGTACAGAGAAATCGTCAGGGAACGTTAGAATACCCTCATCCTCGGACTCGGAAGGGGTGCTACCTCCTGTGTAGGAAGCTGCATCGTCTTGGCGAAGGCGGTCACCCTCGGGGACGTCCAAGTCTGTTGCATAATTCCAGTAGATCGCTACCCCTTGTGTATTCGCTAGGGACACCGGATTGTTGTATATGTTCAGGAGACTACCACCCCCAGCTTCGTTCACCCCCAGGGAACTCGAGGATGCACCCCCGGGTGTTGGAATCTTCTTTCTGGAATGGGTGTCTAGGTTGACACCCCCTGTGGTTGTCGGCGGCAATCATCCAGATGAGAGTTTCCTTGCAGTGCTGGCTGAGATTGTCGAGCTGGAGGAGCCTGTCTTCTTTCCTCCCTTGCCCGTAGGAACCTTCCAAGTTGAATTACAGGAGGCGGAAGAAAATTCCTCATCTCCCGAAATTTGCATCTATTTCTCGAGTTGTCATCGGACAGGTACTGGCTGGTGCAGTCGTTTGAAGACGGACTGTCGATCTTCAGGTGCTGTCGACTTGTCGCAACAGTAGTTGCTGACAACTTGGGTACAGTGATGTCCTAGGGAGGGCTCTCCGTATGCCAAGGTTGCCTCTCCCTTCTTGTGTTTGTGGACGAGTACTTCTCGCAAGTCGAGGGCAGATTGATCTACCTTTGCATCCGTTTTGTAGGCTCGGGTATCCTAAGCGCACGGGTGCGTAGGTATCATATTTGATCCCTGATCTGAGGCTAGTAAAAGCACTTTCTCTCGATCATTGTAGGGAGACTTTTGGGACCTGCCCTGTCCGTTTGCCGTAGAGGCTGGACATGGAGGTTCTGTACAACTTTCCATTATGGGCCCGTATAATAGTTAACGGTACCCGCTGATGGTCATCAGATTGGACAGTTGACTGGGCTTGTTGAGCCCGCACTGCCCTAGACTTCTTTGACTTAGCAGCCGAAGGTGCGTAGTATGAGGAGTCCAAGTTGAAAGCTTCCACATTCTCCAATGGCCGCATGGGGTCTGGTCTGCATGAGAGACGGTCAAAGACAGAGCTTCTGACAGGGCGGCATAGGGCATCCTGCTTGTTATTAGGATTGGCTATCGCATAGGAACTTTGCCTGCAGCTAGGATTGGCTGCTGCATAGGAGTCTGCTTGCGGCCTGGATTGGCTGCCGTATGGGCAGTCTGCTTGCAGCCAGGATTGGCTGCCGCATAGGCAGTCTGCTTGCGGCCAGGATTAGCTACCGCATAGGCAGTTTGCCTGCAGCCACCTTCCTTATACGTCCTCTTCTTCAACCGCATGAGTTTCCCTTGTGCCCCCAAACGTCCATCATCGTAGTATTTTTCTCTGCCAGATTTGGGGACAGCGGGGTCTTCTGCGATTTTAAGCGAAGCCCCATTGGAGCTTTGGCCATCGTCTTGAGTAGCGAGAGGAGTTTCTTCCAGAGCCTGGCGAGGGAAAGTGGTCTTGGGCCTCCATGTCCTGCAAGCTCTTTTCGTGTTGGCTCGCTTTTGTGCTGGACTGGTGCTCCCATCGGAGAGCATTTCCTCGAATCTTGTTGATCGAAGCGAACAACAAGCATCTGCTGCATAGAGCCAGCTTTGATGCGTCGGATTGTGTCACCAATTTCTCATAAGTAGAGAAATTAGTCCCTAGCAGAGTCGCCATTGTGTTTTCCATTGATTATCAGCACAAGAACTACAGAAGAACTATATTGATTGCAAACTTTGAAAGTACAAAAGAAAGCCTAGAAAGAAATCGTAGGAAACAATCTAAGTATAATTTGTTTTGATTCTGGGGCGTGACGGTGGAGGCTCGGAAGAAGTGTAGGAACTCTGCCTTATTCCTTGAACTATCAGACACTGTCTTTGCTCTTGAGGAAATTTGCCAGCCTCTAGCAAGGATGTGGCACCTTGCTATATATAGTAATTTCTGAATGAAACATATTTTGGGCCATATAGATGGCCACGTGGCTGTAACAGCACACGAGGACTCAGTCTTTGGCTGCCAGCTAGTAGATTTGTTGAGATTTCTTTGCAGCAAATCTGGGTGGTTGAGACTTGGTCAACTTGCACGTGTCCTATCGCAGGATAAAATCAATTTGCTTGGGTCATGTAGAAGCATGGAAAAGAATAGGAAAATCTATGCGGCTCAAAACAGAGGGAATCTCATGCGGTTCAAAGAATCTCTTAAAAGCTTCATGCGGCTCAAGAGTCCTTTAGAGCTTCATGTGGTTCAAAAGTCCTTCAAAGCCTCATGCGGCTCAAAAATCGCCAATAGCTCCATGCGGCTCGGGTAAAAGCCACGTGGCTCTATGCGGTTCACCTCTACAGCTGGCCATTAAGCAGTGGCCTCATTTAATGCTCTGATATAACACGACAGCTCTGACATAAAGGTGAATTGACAACTCTGACATAAAGCTGCAATGATGACTCTGAAATAATGGCACGCTGCTTGGAAAACGAAGAAAATCTTTATAGCTGGCACGATCCACCAATTCCGAAGCTTCCTATGCGGCTACCATCTTTCATGCGACAGCCACTCCCATGCGGTTGCTACACCCATGCGACTCTGACACGTGGCCACCCTTATACGGTTCGACTGGGGGCTACCCCATGAGGCTGCTACTTCCATGCGGCTCGGATTGTGGGGGGCACCCGTATGCGGCTCCGACTTTGGGAAGCCACACCCATACGGCTCTGACACATGGCCATCCTTATGCGGTTCGGCTGGGGGCTACCCCCATGCGGCTGCTACTCCCATGCAGCTCGGACCATGGGGGCCACCCTCATGCGGCTCGGATTAAAGGACTTCCATGCGGTTCAGATAAGGCCACCCTTATGCGGCTCTGACACGAGATCACACTCATGTGGCTCAACTATAATAGTCCTCCATGCAGCTCGCAGCAGTTGGGACACGTGGCAGGAGTTGATCAAATCTCAATAATTCAGATTTATGGCAATCGACAAAATAGGCAGTTGGGACACGTGGCAAGAGATTTACCAAGATTTATTCACTTAGATTTGCTGATATCAACAAATCATTGCAAAACAGATTTGTTGCAATCAACATTAATTGTCCAGATCGATTTCCAACAAACCGCACAGATTTGGTGCAATCAGCATTAACTGTCCAGATTTGTTACAATCAACATTACAAACCCAGATTAATTTCAAACAAAGAAGATCAAGGCAAATCTTCACCAAATCCCTAACAGCCCGCTTTCAAAGGATTAATTACTGCACACCGTACTTATCATAAAGCCCTATAAATAGCAAGGTACCATTCCCTTGCAAAGAGGAAGAGCAGAGAGAGGAGAGAGAGCGGCGGAGACACAGAAGGCGGATTGGTCGTGGCGAGAGAGGAAGAGGGGAGAGGCGGCGTAGAATGGTGGGTTGCGTGCGGCGTGCGGCGTACGGAGGGCGGAGGCAGAAAAAGGGATTTTGAGGGAGAAGAGGCGGCGGTGGTTTCCGGCTACGGCGCGGCAGGAGGCGGTTGTCGCACGGAGAGGTGTGGGCGGCGAGGCGCTGCTCGCGGTGGTGCATATGCGGCTTCGCGGTCGGGTCATACGGCGCTGGCCGTGGTGTCAGTCGACCGAAGTCGGCGGTCGCACGGAGAAAATGGCGGAGACACGGGCGAGGCGGTCCGCTGTGGCCGCGCGCCAGCTCGACGTGGCTAAGTGCGGCGTCGTCGCTGTCAGGTAAGTAGGGTTAGGGTTTATTTTATGATGGTGGTGGCTGTGTTTTCTTTGCTTTGGTGGTGGTGGTTTTGGGGACGGTAATGGCAGTGGTTGGCGGTGGTTACGCCGGTGGCGAAGGGTTTCGGTAGGGGCCTCTCGGGGTAAGGGCGGTGGCGACGATGATGGTGATAGTGGTGGTTGCGGTGGTGGTGTAGATAGGTACGGTAGTCGACGAAGTTTGGCTGGGCTTGATCGGGAAGTCGGGGTGTTGTGGTGGTGGTGGCGCTGATGTTGTTGGGTGGCGGCTACGGCCGGTATGGCAGTGGCAGTGGATATGGTAGTTTGGGGTGATGGCAGAGAGCTGGGACAGTGACGGTGATGGTCGTGGGTGTGCTCGCAGGGGACAGGGTTGTGGAGGAAGTCGAGGCGGTGGCGGCCGGGACAGTGGTTTAGGTTTAGGATTCTTATTTTGGTTGTATGTGTCGGGGTGTGTCCGACACAAGGGATACAATGTATATGTATATATATTGGAATAAGAACGGGGAGGGGACATGGACACGATGCACGAGATTAGGGTTTGTGGAAAGATTTGGAGAAATAATGAATGATAGAAATTGGAGGAGTACCTGCCTATTTATAGGATGTGGGAATTCCCAAGTGGATATGGACTAGGAATATTTAAAACCCAATTAGATAATTCATGTATTAATTTAAAATCAATCAAATCCAATCCAAATCTAAATCCAATTAAATCTAATTAAATTCTTTTAGTTTAAAATCAAATCAATTTCAAATATAGATATTAGTTTACTATTTAAATGTATCCATGGAATCAAATCAAAATTTAAATTGTCACAAATATTTCAAAAATATGTTTTCCAAAAATGCTAATAATAATAATTTCAAAAAGTACACTATTTATTTAAAAATAAGGTAATAAATAATTATGAAATATGTATGCACAAATAATATTTACATAATTATATTTTTCTAGTATACAATAAAAATATTATTTATTATTAGTAGTTGAAGGGCCTTTAAAATAAGAAGAACAAACTTAGCAATTCTTGTATAATAGCAAAGTATTTATTATATAAATTATTTTGAACTATAAAAATTAAAATTAAAATATTTTTCTAAAAATATGTACGCTCGTCCATATTCGTACTCGACGAGCAATTACGAAATACGTCGTTTGTGCACAACGTACAATACGACTACGCGACGTACAATACAAAAATTTTAAATTAGTACCAAAATCGATAAAAAAAATAGTAGAAATTTAGGGGTTTTACATCCTACCCAACTTAAAAGAATTTTGTCCTCGAAATTAAGAATTTGTAGGGGGTGAGAAGACACAAGGGGGTATCGATGGGGAACAACAACGACAATGTTTTCACAAAAAAACATGTCGTAAGAAATTGCGATCTAGATCATAGAAAAAAATACGGTATGGTCATAATCGATAGGAAGGCTAGAGGAAGTTCTAGTATAACGTCTTCGCCCTCCTAAAATAGGTGAAGGCGAAAGCAATGTAGAGTTCGAAGGAGGCGTTATCGAATACAAATACGTGGTTCAAAGACGATCGAATAATTTCAAAAGAATTGTCAAGGCAGTCGTGGATGGAATTCTAAGGGGAAAGTTCAACTACATCCCATCCACGTAGATTGATATATGAAAAAAAAGGCGAACCAAAGTGCACTCCGTTGATCAGACCATCATGCACCGGTTCTGATTAGACAATATGTTAGTGAGCAGCCGCTCAATATCATATGCCTCGATCAAGCTCGATAAAGAATTAGCTTGCAAATACTAGGCTATATTAGCATCATTAGTCTAGCTAGTAAAATATAGGCACGAGGGTAGATGAAATAAGAACCAATATGAATAGTCTAAGTGTCATAAAAATCTAAGTCTTGTTTATTCCTATACCATCATTCTACGGTTTTATCGACCAAGGCTTGGTTTGACCAAATAGGTTAAATTCCTCTAGTCTCTATGGTCTAGATAATACTATTTGTATTCCCTTAATGGTCAAGGGTGTGTCAGGTCGTGGGGTATTCTATCCAACTTAAAGAATTAAGCTAAGGGTGTTTGGAACATCTACTAGTAGGGTCAATCTCTAGCAAGCACGAAGGGAAGATAAGAACAATGCTAAGAGGAATCAAGCAAGATGCAATCGATGAGTCGAACGGTAGATAAAATCAAGGAAAGAGGTCAAGTATGTGGATGAGATCCTAGACTTCTAATCCTATACGCAGGCTTGCTTGGTACGGTAAAGTAACCAAACAATTTATCTTGACCTGCATGGGCCACCACAAAAACATGTAACACCCCAGTCCCAAAATACGTAGAACTAGGAACGTAGACATGCCAGCTGTATTCATACGAAGTACACTCCAATATATGAAAACCTCGTACGAATACATAAGCTATAAAATGCAGTAGAACCATAACTAATCTCATCCACATAAAATAAATGAATAAAAGATATCATATAATAAGAATGAATTGTCTTGATACAATATGTTGGGCGGAGACAAATCCACTACCAACAAAACAAGGAAAAATACATGAGAAAAGAAATGATTTTGGCGAGCGAAGCGAAGACGATCCAAGTGCAATCATCCTCGAAGAAAATAGCGATGATCACGGCTAGAGCTAGAACACCTGCGAAAACAAGAGCACACACCTGGAGAGATAACCAGGTCTTCAGAGGGACGTAATAAGACACATAATATCATGCCATATAAACTGAATAAATATTGCTCAAATAAATAAGTCAATTAAACTTATAACATGGTCCAATACACACCTATTGAACGAGCTTACCATCCCCCCAACCAAATAAGGACAGGAGATGGTAAACTAATTCACGGTGACGTATCTTTCCATGCTATGAATCCAATATGGTATCCGGATCCCAACAAGGTTCAATACCTTCTCATCGAAGTAGTAAGTCACACCTACAACCAAACAAGGATAAGATGTGACGAACTAATCCGCGACAAGTTATTGTTCCAAGCCACGGTCAGACACAAGTACCCAAACCAAAAGTACTCGTACCTAACGGATGAAGGTGCCTAACCGTTCTAAGTGAAATATTGTTAAGAACAATCCTTTCCTGCGTATGGGCCCTGGCTGAATAGGATTAGCATAGTCCCCCCTGGGCACCAGAGGCCCCATCAGTAAGAGCATGATATTCCGCAGAATCGTCAGTGGCCGTCAGTAATTATGGGTAATCTGACCCGCATCTCCAGCGGAGCTCACGGGTTACAAAAGGAAAAGTGCATCGAAGCCCATATGCTAAAGAATTGTCCTCCCCGCCCAATGCCTACTATGTTGTATCCACAACATTAAACCTCTATAACTGCTAAGTCAAACTAGCATGCAATTCTATTAGCGGTTATTCCTATCGCACGGCTTGTACGTACTGGTGGCCAGCCAATCACGCACTTCCGTGTTCAACATATGACACACAACTTCGTAGGACAGCGTGTCAAGGCCATAAATGCAACACACAAAGGTGGTCCCTTAAATCCAGGTTTAATGTGTAAGAAAAATAATACATAGCAGAAAATATAAATGAACAGTAAGTTCTAACAGGTTATGCCATGTATCACAGTTTATTTGCATAAAGAAAATAAATAATGCATGAAATATGAGCTAAAATAATTAAACAACAAATGGCAAGGTGTCTTGCCTGGTAGGACGCCTGGTGTACTACAATGCTCAATGTGGCACGAACTGTAACTTTGGATAACAACCACACAAGGGGACCTCGGTTGGCAGCACGGATGGTTCCATCGAGTCCAGGACGGTCAAATTAGTTAGGGTCGATAGGAGGAAGGACAGAATTTGTAAAGGGATAGGAAAAGAACGATTGGTCATGAATAATCTTAGATAAATAAAAATAAAAATAAAAATAATTTATATAAGTAAATATAAATAACTATTTTAAAAAATATCTTTTATATTTAAAAACTATATTTCTATTAGTAAAGTAATTTTGATAAATTCTTGAGAGTCACAAAATTCATTTCTTTATAGCAAACTATAATTTTCTTAGTAGTAAATACTTACAACCATATTTAATAACATAAAAATAATATAAATATATTTTAGGCTTCGAAATCCAGTTTGAAAATAATATAGGGCCAAGTCTAATACAATTTTACAAGGTAATTTTGGAAAGTTAAATAATAAGTAGTTATTTGGAAACAAACATAATAATACCAATGATAATTAAAATAATAATAAATTAATGATAAATACTAATACTAATAACACTAGTAATTTATAATTTATAGGCCCAACACTTATTTACAAAAGCCAACTAAAAAACTAATTAAATAATCTAACTGAATAAAATTAAAATTAAAATCATACTAAAATAAAAAATATAAAAAAACGTAAGACCCAGCCCAAGCTAAACGAGCTGAGCTATTGTAGCTCCGTTCCTAAGAAGGAACCAAACAAAATAATAAAACAAAATAAAATAAAATAATAAAAATAATAAAAATATAATATCCAAACCATCCCCAGCTGTTAGCTGTTTTCTTCGAGAACTAAAGAGGAAGAGTAGAGAGAGAAGACGGAAAGGAGAGGGAGGCGGAAGCTAGGGGTCGGGTCGGCCGGCGGAGCGCTGTACGCTGGGCAAGCGCGGCTGGACGCGGCCCTCACCGTCACGCGCCGACGGTGGAGATGTCGGAATGTGTGCGGAGAAGTCATGGGAGATGGGGAGCTCGCCGACGGAGGAACGGTGGAGCTGCCGGAGGAGCGGCGACGGGTGTGGAGGCGCCGGCGATCGCGCACGGGCGCGGAGGAAGGAAAGAAGGCAGGTTGGTCGTGGCGAGAGAGGAAGAGGGGAGAGGCGGCAAAAAATGGTGGGTTACGTGTGGCGTGCGGCATACGGAGGGCGGAGGCAAAAAAAGGGGTTTTGAGGGAGAGGAGGCGGCGGTGGTTTCCGGCTACGGTGCGACGGCAGGCGGCTATCGCGCGGAGAGGTGTGGACGGCGAGGCGCTGCTCGCGGTGGTGCGGATGCGGCTTCGCGGTCGGGTCGTACGGCGCTGGCCGTGGTGTCAGTCGATCGAAGTCGGCGGTCGCGCGGGGAAAATGGCGGAGACACGGGCGAGGCGGTCCGCTGTGGCCGCTCGCCAGCTTGACGTGGCTAAGTGCGGCATCGTCGCTGTCAGGTAAGTAGGGTTAGGGTTTATTTTATGATGGTGGTGGCTATGTTTTGTTTGCTTTGGTGGTGGTGGTTTTGGGGACGGTGATGGCAGTGGTTGGCGGTGGTTACGCCGGTGGCGAAGGGTTTCGGCGGGGGCCTCTCGGGGTAAGGGCGGTGGCGGCGATGATGGTGATAGTGGTGGTTGCGGTGGTGGTGTGGATAGGTACGGTGGTGGCCGGAGTTTGGCTGGTCTTGATCGGGAAGTCGGGGTGTTATGGTGGTGGTGTCGCTGATGATGTTGGGTAGCGGCTGCGGCCGGTATGGTCGTGGCAGTGGATACGGTGGTTTGGGGTGATGGCAGAGAGCTAGGACGGTGACGGTGATGGTCGTGGGTGTGGTCGCAGGGGACGGGGTTGTGGAGGAAGTCGAGGCGGTGGCGGCCCGAACAGTGGTTTAGGTTTAGGATTCTTATTTTGGTTGTATGTGTCGTGGTGTGTCCGAGACAAGGGATACAATGTATATGTATATATATTGGAATAAGAACGGGGATGGGACATGGACACGATGCACGAGATTAGGGTTTGTGGAAAGATTTGAAGAAATAATAAATGATAGAAATTGGAGGAGTACCTGCCTATTTATAGGATGTGAGAATTCCCAATTGGATATGGACTAGAAATATTTAAAACCTAATTAGATAATTCATGTATTAATTTAAAATCAATCAAATCCAATCCAAATCTAAATCCAATTAAATCTAATTAAATTCTTTTAGTTTAAAATCAAATCAATTTCAAATATAGATATTAGTTTACTATTTAAATGTATCCATGGAATCAAATCAAAATTTAAATTATCACAAATATTTCAAAAATATGTTTTTCAAAAATGCTAATAATAATAATTTCCAAAATTACACAATTTATTTAAAAATAATATAATAAATAATTATGATATATGTATGCACAAATAATATTTACATAATTATATTTTTCTAGTATACAATAAAAATATTATTTATTATTAGTAGTTGAAGGGCCTTTAAAATGAAAAAGAACAAACTTAGCAATTCTTGTATAATAGCAAAGTATTTATTATATAAATTATTTTGAACTATAAAAATTAAAATTAAAATATTTTTCTAAAAATATGTACGCTCGTCCATATTCGTACTCGACGAGCAATAACGAAATACGTCGTTTGTGCACAACGTACAATACGACTACGCGACGT
Organism: Iris pallida; assembly: GCA_029216955.1. Lineage (NCBI taxonomy): Eukaryota > Viridiplantae > Streptophyta > Magnoliopsida > Asparagales > Iridaceae > Iris > Iris pallida. The sequence continues at coordinate 3,557,887 of JANAVB010002394.1, read as the reverse complement.
ACAATACAAAAATTTTAAATCAGTACCAAAATCGATAAAAATATAGTATAAATTTAGGGGTTTTACACCGGGTGCACTCAACTCTCGCCTCGCTACCTGGACGATATTATTGTCTTCCTACCACATGATCTTCGTCCCGCAGAAGGCTGTTAAAGGTCAAGCTCTGGCAGACTTTCTAGCAGCTCATCCAGGTTTGAAGTCAACCAGAATAGACGAAGAGATACCAGACGAGGTCGCCAATTCAAATACGGTCTCCCACGATGCCATCTTGCGAATGTTCTTCGACGACGCTTCGAGAGCTGGGCCCAAGGGCAACATCGTCGCTGGAGTCAAAGTGGTACTGATTTCTCCCTCCGGGCTAGTGATCAATCGGGCTTACTCCCTCACGGAGCCCTGTTCAAACAATGTGGCCAAGTACAACGCTTTGGTCATTGGCCTTCGACTTGCAAAGGAGCTGGGGGTAGAGTATCTTGAAGCATACGGCGATTCGAAGTTAATCGTCAATCAGATCCGGGGTTCATACAAAGTTCGCCATGAAGATATCATCCCTTATCACCAAATAGCGATCGACCTCATCTCGTCCTTGGAAGGATTCTTTATAGAACATGTTCCCAGACTCCAGAATATTGAGGCCGATGCCCTAGCAGGACTGGCCGCTTCCCTAGCAATACCGAATCATGCTCATCATCTGGTTGACATAATAGGCCGTGAATTGGTCTATCCCAAGAATAATGTTCAGTGTGTTGAGAGTTACTCCGCTCTGACAGTCGATGAAACACCAGACTGGAGACAACCATTCATCAACTTTGTAGTCTATGACATCCTGCCAGAGAGTCCGAAGGAAGCTACTTCTATCAGAAGACGTTCCATCAGATTCTTTTACGATACAGAGACGAAAATGCTGTATCGGCGATCATACGATGGATTACTGCTTCGGTGTCTGTCTAATACAGAAGCCAAAGAAGCTGTACGTGAAGCTCACGATGGCATCTGCGGGTCCATCAGCCTGGCCCAAAATTGTAAGACCGCCTTCGTCGAATGGATTATTACTGGCCCACAATGGTAGCAGACGCAATAAACTATGCAAGAAAGTACAAAGCCTGTCAAGTTCGTACAGATTTCATCCATTAACCATCCGAGTTCTTACATCCGACGATGGCATCCTGGCCCTTTGAAGCATAGGGAATGGACATTATTGGTCCGATCACTCCATTTTCGTCCAAAGGACACCGCTTCATACTCGCAATAACATATTACTTCTCCAAATGGGCGGAGGACATTCCGCTGGCAGAAGTGAAGACTTCAAACGTGATCAGCTTCCTCAAACATCATGTCATCTATCGCTTTGGACTGCCCCGAAGGATCATCCACGACAACGGTCCGCAGTTCGCAAGCCACGCCTTCTACCGGTTTTGCGACAAACACCGAATCTTGAATATTGCTTCGACACCGTATATCGCGACGGCTAATGGTCTGGCTGAAGAATTCAATAAAACTATAATCAATTTGCTCAAGAAGTTCGTGTCTTCCAACAAACGCTACTGGAATGAAAAGCTTGGCGAATGCTTATGGGCGTACCGTACTACAGTACGGACGGCCACTGGGAACACACCATTCTCTCTGGTATATGGGAGTGAGGCAGTTCTCCTACTGGAGACTCAGATCCCCTCGCTTCGTGTCGCCCTCACCTACCGACTGACGACGGATGATAATCTCCACCGCCGGTTACAAGAGTTGGAGGCTCTAGATGAGAAGCGCCTGTTAGCTCAACAACGAATCGAGCTGTACGAAGCACGTATCTCGGGGGCTTTCAACAAGAAGGTGAAAATTAGAACATTCCAAGTGGACGATCTCGTTCTGGCAGTTCGGAGGCCGATGGTTATGACTCACAAAACTGCCGACAAATTCCAGCCAAAGTGGGAAGGCCCATTTGTCATCGAGGCTGTATTCTCCAATGGTGCTTACCGCCTCACAAAATAAAACAGAGACTTACTCATGTTGCCCATCAATGACAAGTTTCTGAAGAAGTACTATGTCTGAAACGACATCCTGCAAATCTTCCAGATTGTTGAGTTATGTACCCTTGGTACTACTGAACTTACATTCTGACTCCAAATCTTCCAGATTGTTGAGTTATGTACCCTTCGATACCACTGAACTCGCATTCTGACTCTAAATCTCTTAGAGTGTTGAGTTATGTACCTCTCTGGTACCGCTGAACTCGCATTCTGACTCCAAATCTCTCAGAGTATTGAGTTATGTACCCTCTGGTACTGCTGAACTTACATTCTGACTCTAAATCTCCCAGATTGTTGAGTTATGTACCTGCAGGTACCGCTGAACTTATACTCTCCTTATGATCTAATGCCCGCACCTTCAGTGCATAAAGAGGGTAACAGATCCACAAATTTCCCAAAACAGCCACGTCGATGTTACCTCTGAGTTGTTTCACTTCCATCAAAAACAAACCACCCCTCACATAGAACTTCCACGTCCACATTACCTTTGAGTTGTTCTATGTACCCTTCATGGTGTCCACACCTACCACGTTCTCATTACCTCTGAGTAGGAAGATTCTATCGAAGAAACCCTCATATTTACCACGTCCTCATTACCTCTGAGTAAGTATGTTGGTTCCCTCTCGACTTATTATCCATACCCAAGACCGGAGTACGCTAAGGATAATAGGTCCACAAATGTCCTCTGCGGACCATAAATATTCTCAGTTGACCTCAAATGTCTTCAGCTGACCACAAATGTCCTCTGTCGACCACAAATGTCCTCTATGACCACGAATCTTGTACTAAGTCCTCTAGTACATACAACTCTTTTCTGATCATGCCTCTGGGGCCCAGCTGCCCCATGGCACTCGATCGTTCGATACAAAGAACTTTCATGGTCACCTTACCGTGGGATCGTTCTAGGTATCCCTAATCAAACTTATTATCCATACCTAAAACCGAGGTATGCCATGGGTAATAGGTCCACAAATAGTCTCCCAATGGGGCAAACATCACAAATACCAAAGATACAGTACAAGCATAATAGATGATGGATGATGAAAATATAATCATTTATTAAAAAGCAAAAGTACTACATATTCGGGGACCACGTCCCTATCAAACACAAAGGAAAATGACAAAAAAAGAAAAAAAAGGGAGCCGACTATGGTTTGGCTATACATAATTCTCTGAGGCGATCCCTTACCACGGCAGTCGACCGCTCAATGCGCAGCTTGGCCCGATGCTCGGCCTCCTGATTTAGCTGCTCTGCAACCTCCAGATGTGCGTGGGTCTGCCAGCCACCTTCGAGTCTCTTTAGAGCACGCTCCAGGCTAGCGGAAGCTCGGGCGACCTTTTCGGCCTCCTGAACGACCAGCTCTTTATCCGCACGGAAAGCCTCGAGCTCAGACTCCAAGAAGGCCAGCTTCCTTTGGAGCTCGAGGATCTGCTCCCTCGTATCAATTATTTCGCGAAAGGCAGCCACTTCCCGAGCCATGCAATTCTCGCTTCTGCGGCTCAACTGATCATATTGGAGAGACAGATCGTCGAGGTCCTTCGTGATAACCGGCTTAGACGCATCTCGCGCGGCCCTTATCTTCTCCAGGACAGTGGTGAGGAAGGCCCGCTCCTGATCTATCGTTGAAGACAGATCAACTTGCCGCAGTACTTGAAACTGGGCCACAAGCTGATCCGCCTCTAGCAATTTGGGCTCCAGCAGCTCAACCATCCCTGCCCCACCGGGAAGGGTTCTAAGGATTTCAATCTGGCCACGAGCGCATTGACGGGCCAGGGCAAAAGAGATATCCCTCTCCACAGCAGCTTCAACCCTTCTCTTCAGGTGGCGGTAGAAACTGTCAACCACATCCTGTGACGCCTCATCCAGAACTTCCGTAGAGGATGGCATCAAAGAAAGTATAGCTGGCAGTGTCTAAGGAGACGCACCAGAACTTGCCACCCCTGCCACCAGGAAAACAAATTCTGAGCGAAAAGATACATGGATAGCAGCTAACTCCTCCTCTGCGGCCCTAAAAACCTGGATACTCGACAAGGCGGAAAGGTCACCCCCCGAAGCCACATGAGCAGAGGAGGACGCAGGGACCATTGCTTCCTACCCAAGCTGTGCCGCCATCTGATCTTCCGAACTCGATCCAGCGGGAGGCCCCTCAATATAAGTTGAAAGGGGAGGGGGACACTCCCTTCCCCCAGATCCCCTCTGGCAAAGTCTACCCTGACAATATCCGTTATGGGCAGTGAAGGGGCATGACCTGTATGTCCAGAACAACCATCAATCAGCCTAACCCAAAAGATATGATGATAGAGCAAATGGGCCTCCTCACTAGTCAAGATTTTGATTATCTTAACAGGAGAGGGTTGTGGAGGCTGAGGTTCGCTCACAGCCGCCATAGTCCTCTCACCAGCGACCTTCAAGCCGAATTCAGCTGGTTCCTCTGCCCCAGCCGCCCCGGAAGGAGATATGACTGGATCAGCGTCACCCTGCTAAAATTCAGCAGTCTTGGGGACGGGTTTAGCGGAGCCCCCGTCGTCCTGGGTTGAGACCTCAGCAACGTGAGATCCCTCAGCCGCCGCCGAGAGAACTCCGGCAGAAATAATCTCGGCACACAAGTCACTAATCAAAGTGGTGAGGGCCGGATTGACTTCAGAAGCCGTAGCCGGTTCTCGAGAGTCTGACTCTTCTGACACCTACATAGAAGAAAAAAAATGATTAGATCATAGTTCAGGAAGAGAAAGAGCTAAAGAAGGAGATGGTCGTAATTCAATTCACCTACGAAACGGTATCATCACCTTCGCCTCTCTCTTTAATGAGCAGCCTGCGGCGTCTTACCGCAGCCCGCTTCACGGAGAAGGTTGTGCCACCAATAGACTCACGCCTGCCTCGCTTGCATAAAAGGCCGGGCACAACAGGCGGCTGATCTGCCACCACCTCATCTAGCACAACAGGCGGCTAATCTGCCACCACCTCATCTGGCACAACAGGCGGCTGATCCGCCACCACCTCTTCGCAGGAGGGAGAGAATTATCGGCATCGTATTCGTCATCCTCTTCGTCCACCTTAGTGGACTCCGAGTCAGACATAGGAACCGTGTTCGCCCTCTTCTTCCTTGTCTTGGACCCCTTGGGCTTCTCCGCCAAGCAAGTACCCACAATGAAGCTGGTACTCGGGTCAAAATTAACGGGAGGCTTGCTCGCCGTAACATGGTATAGGGCCGCCATATACAAAATCTTCTCTGGCGCCTCAGCCTCAGGAATCGAAAAGCTGGTTCGGGTATGAGCCGCGTCATAATAATGCCATGCCCTGATACCGTCAAGGACGCTACCTTCAAAGCCCAGGCAAGAGCTGGGACTATCAAAAAATAGCTTGCTATACCCGAACTGGCGGAAGAACCTGCTGGGCAGGTAGGGCTCCAGGTAGACATTGTTGCAGTTACAGTATACTAGGTACGCTGGACGGATATTATGCAACCAAAGCAGTATCTTCTTAGGCAAGAGAAGAGGAGGTCTGGTACCATTAATATGTACGCCCCTCATTTCTTCAGCGGTAAAATGAGGAACAGACAAAAAAAAGTCGTATCCGTCCACTCTCGCCAGTGCCCTCCGACAGGATGCCATAGTGCTACACTCCCAGGACAGATGGTGCTATTGGAAAATGAAAGCATCATCAGCCGTAACGCCGTCTTCTGCTCTAGGCCTCATCAAAGACCGGCAGTGCATTAACAGCCACCCCATCAGATAATGGTAGGGCAGCTCTATGCGCTCAAAATCTATCGCCGTGTCACAGGCGATGACCTTGGACGAGAAAGTGCTAAGGCCATGGTGTATGCTGCACAACATGGCCGAAAGAAGGGCCAGTCTGACCCCAAAGACCAGCTTTACGGCAGGAAGGATAAAGTGGCGGTTGATCCTCTCCATGGAACCCGTCCCTCCTGAGACCACGCAGTTCCGTAGCCACACCATCAGGAATCCAGCCAAGAGTGTCTTATCTGATAGCCGTCGAGTACCATGATAAAAATAACTAAAGGAGTCAGTTTGACTCCCAAATATGTCTCCTATGGCCCTCGATCTCTTGGTAGCCGACGCCAGGTTTTGTACCTCCTCCGGTGTTTAAGGATCTCGGGAAGAAACCCGGCCTGAGACGCCTAATGTAAAAAGGTATGAGACCCAGGACGTGGTGTGAGGAATGCTCCCTTCCGAGCTACCTTCCTTCTTGATGGATCCCTGGTAACAGGTACTGTGGTGTGTAATGCCCCAGTCCCAAAATACTTAGGACTAGGTACGTATCCATGCCAGCTGTATACATACGAAGTACACTCCAATATATGGAACCCTTCTATGTATACATAAGCTGTAAAATACAATAGAACCATAATAACTAAATCTCATCCACTAAATAAATAAATGATATAAAAGCAACTTTGAATTTGTCATGTATACAATCGTTGGGCGGAGACAAAGTCTACTACCAACTATCTCAAATAAAATATACAAGAAGTGATCGAATAAATAACGAGACGAACCAAGCGCAATCGTCTTCGAAAGAATGAAGAAGATCACTGCCTTGGCTAGAACACCTGCAAAATTCACAGAAGCACACACCTGGAGAGATAACCAGGTCCTCAGAGCGACGTAACAAGATACAGGAAGAACATGCCATATGAACTGAATATAAATGTACCATAAAATAAAGATAAAGTAAAAGCGTCCAAACCATAACACGGCTCAATATCCCATCATCAAAACAGTAGGCTACCCCTACAACCAAACAAGGACAAGGGGTAACTTACTAATCCACGATGCGACATTTTCCATGTCATGATTTGGAACATAAAATTTGCTAAGGTCTCCTAACCTTTCTAGTAGGCAATTTAGAAGACATCTCGATGTATGGGCAGGTGAAGGATGACTCCCCCAGGACAATGTAACAACTCTCTACACGCACACGTCAATACCAATACTATCAGCCAGCATAACTCGAGGCTAGCAGCCCACGTGACCCATCAGTCCACATAGCTCGAGGCTAGTGACCCTCGCGACTCGACTACCCTAGTACGCAGTTACTATAGCTTTTGGATTTGGGGTAGCCCATACATTTAACTGTCTTCTCTCTCCCAAGGACACTAACAAAAGGTAGTTCGCTAAGACTAGGTCCATATGCATACAAAAGACAAGAAGAAAAATAACTTAAGCAGAATAAAATGAACTAAAAATAGCAAGTAATGGATCCAACTAAAAACAGATAATAAATATGCAGTAAATAATTAAATAAAGATGCATCTAATTATAAACAGTAAATAAGGCAAGGTATCTTGCCTGAGGGTGGTGCGAGAAGCAGTAAAATCCAACAATCAGAATCGTCAACACGAAAGTCAAAATCCACAAGAAGCTCCGGATGCTGAAACAAACATCACGAACGAGTTTGGAATTAAAGATATGCCTAGGAAACGCCTGTCCAAAAGTCAAATTCTGGAAAAGGAGCAAAATCATAATTTCGGGTCAAAACGATGTCCGCCGTTGGACCCGCTTTGTACCGAAATGCGTGCCAGAACCTACGGTCTCTAAAGTCGTCAAACCACATATCTACGATTTGTTTTGACGAGACGAACCCAACGGTATGTCCAATTTTTGATTTCGGTGGGCTGTGCACAAAATCGCCCGTTGAGTGGGATTGTGGGCCCGCCAAAATAGCATCCCGATCAACGGTCTCAGAATTGGACCAAACTTGGCTCACATGACCAGAAAAATATTTCGAGTCCAATGGCTCAAGTTTCGTCGCGATTTGATGAGTGTGCACAAAATAATTAGGAAATTCTGAAAAGCCCGATACGCAAAAAATCGACGGATACGGACCAATTTCGTTGCGCACATGCAACCAATTTGAATCCCGTCAATTCTCGCACGTCCACAAATTCGATACGGACCTTTCGGTACTCTCGGTTTGCGGCGGGGTCGCCCGGTTTGTCGGGACGTACCTCGTACGGGGTCTTTTAAGGTTTATAAAAACTGATTTTTCGAGATATTTAATTTAATTAAAAATTGAAATTTATTGTGGAATAAATAAATCTATTTGAAGTGATGATAGAGGGTCATGGGGACTTTCTATACGAATTTACGGATCGAAAATCGGAATAGAATTGACAGTTAAATTAATCAGGGAAGTGGGTTACCTTAAAGTGGGAATCAGTTGTTGTTGTTGTTGTTTCCGTTGCCGTTGGCGCGGGGTGCTGCTGTGCTCACGGACAATACGCCGAGGAGAGGGTAGGAGGAAGGAGGAGAGGAAGAAGGTGGAAGGAAATTTGAAGGAGGAAGAAATTTAGGGTTTTCAATATAAATAACTATATATATAACTATATATATATATATATATATATATATATATATATATTTATATATATATATATGAGGATGGAGGGGGTTCGGCTCATATGTTGCTACTGTTGTGAACAAAAGGGTGGGGGTTTTCGGCCAAAGTGCTGCTTGATGGTTAAATATGCTAGGGGGCGGCATGCAAGCTGCTGCTATTATTTTGTGGTGGGGTAGTCGGCCCCACCAGTTTCTTTACTTTCTTTTTTTTCCTAATCTTTTCTTTTCAACCAATCTTATCTTATATATTTATATATATATAATATGTACTTAAGCATGGCATAGCCTTATACGCAGCATGAAGCTGCTGTTGTAGTTGTTGTTGGTGGTGGGGGTCGGCCCCACCACTTTCTTTTCCTTTTTTTTAACTAAATCTTTTTAACTCAAAAGCTTATATGTATATATCTATACAAATATATATCCATATATTCACCAAAAATCTATTTAAAATCTAAATACCATTTAAAAGTCAACTATCCAATTATTTAATATATTTAAACATATCTACATATATATAAAAGTTCAATCCTTAATAATTCAACTCAAAATAGTAATAATATAGGAAAAACATGTTTATTAAATCTCTATAAAATAAATTTAATAATAATAAATTAATAAAAATTGCTCCAATGGGTGAACTGTACCACACAACCTTATCCGGGTCCAGGAACATGTACAATATTATAAAATATTATTTAATAATAAAATACCAATAATTGTACAAATATTTAAATAACTAGAACTTGTACATAAAACTCTAAAATAGTTTAGGAAATATTTCTAAGTACATAAAATAAGTCTACATGGCCACATTTGGTCACACTACCTGCTTACATGGGCTAAAATTTGGTTCGGGCCCAGTTCGGACTGAATTGGACAAACCGGGTCATCTAAAATTCAATATATAAAATAATATTTAATTAAAATATTTTAAATGCGTTATTTCACAACTCGGCCTGGTTTTCCTAGTTCGGACTGAACTATGGCTAGGCCTCCCACGACATGGCTAATATACTGGTCAAAGCACACTGCTACATCTTTTGTGCCAAAATTCATGGACGTCTTGTGTTCCAAAATTCAACAATGGCTAAGGTCATTTCTAATAATAATAAAAATCATAAATTGCATAAATTAATTTGAAGTCTAATAAAATAATAAAAAAATTTAAAAAATAAGGGTTTTACATCCTACCCAACTTACAAGAATTTCGTCCTCGAAATTTAGGATTAATAGGGTAGTTAGGGTTGGGGGATAGGAAGAGTTAGTCAATACCAAAAATGCAATTAAATTTGGTGGAGACGATAAAACGGCATTCAACACCACCATGCAGTAGAAAATTGTGGAGTCGATATATACAAAAATATATCATGGTTATGGAATTGAATAAGGATTTCTAATGAAGGTAGCAAAATTTTTGGATATCCAATTTAGAAGAACAGTAAGGAAGTGAGTAGACCAAAGAAAATAAATTAGACATTTAGGAGATGTGATTCCTAGAGAGAAACTGGAGACTAATCGTCTCAATTGAGAGTTTGATTTAAGTGAATGATTAGAATCATTCTCGAGTGCTCAAGAACATTTGCAAGGGCACGATAATAATTCTAGGGTTGAGAAATGAGGAGTAGCTAAAGGCGGGGATATGGCCACATGAGTCGGGCGGTGGCTATCTACATTTGTGTATAATTAACCGATTTGGCAACCAAAGATGATACCTTGAGTCTATCTTAGCAAGTACAGTGTCTTGTCTTTCCAAAATAAGTAAAAGACAAGAACAACAAAGGTTTCAAAGACGGTGTTATATATTGAGTACGAATTGCAGGGCTGATAGGCGGCAAAAATAATTCAAAAGAGAATTATCAAAGCGGTCGCGGATGAGACTCTAAGGCAAGTTTAACTATGTCTCCATCCGTATTGAATAGGTTATGATAAGCGGACCAAAGTGCAATAGGTTGATCAGACCATCATGCACCGGTTCTGATTTGACAATATATTAGTGGGTGCACCCAATAAAATATGTCATGATCAAGCTCGAAAAAGATAAGCTTGCAAAACCAAGGATAATTTAGCAGCATCAGGTTGTTGAAATATAAGTAAGGGAGGTAATATCGAAGGAATTTAATTAGTCCAAGATCTTTTAACCTCAAGTCTCGTCCGAAGTTTGGAAGCTATACAGTTGTCCTAGTATTTCCTGATTTATGGCTTGGTAGACTGGATAAGGTAGGGTCCTCTGAATTTATAGTCTAAGTAAACTTACCAATGTAGTTCATGAGGAAAAAAAGGTTTGCTCGGTGGTGAGGTATTCTACCCAACTTACAAAAGTTAAACTAATAGTATCATGGGACAATGGGTCAAGCAATCAAGATAAAGTACAAATTTAAGCATTTAAGTAATTTAGTAGAACACAATCACATATCGGGTCGAAAGAATTGAGTCGAGGTGGAATCCCTATCCGGGGTCGAAAAATATATTGGTGTCATGGTAAGGATTATAGTTTAGCCATTTTGATTAGAAGGTCATATCAAGAAAATAGTGTACAAGGAGACGTGTTTTAATGGGACATGATATATCTACAGGAAGGTGGGCTTGTCTAGGTCTTATATGTGAAATTTGTTGGGAGAAGAAGTGTAGTGTTGTACTCCAAATATACAAGTCATGGTAAGGGACGCCAAAAAATCTAAAATAAAAAGTGGGAGTTCACAAGGTAATAATTAATGCACAAAAATAGAGAAGATCAAGTTAAAGCATGAAATAAAATTAATTAAAGAATCCAGTAAAATAATTTAGGAACACAATTTCGGAGAGAAGATAGTCTTCTAGATGAATACAGTTAAGGAACAATTATCTCATTATTCAAATTACAAATGGGTTAGATGGTCGCAATTAAAAGATCTAGAATTGAAGGAAGGTCGAGTAAGTCAAGGTGGAAATACAGTCACATAGCTGGGTAGATGACTAACAACACTTGTGTATATACTACTATCATGGTCATGAGTGACATGGCAATTAGTGTGGAATACTTAGTAGGGTTATCTCGGGGCCTACCAGTAAAATTTAACTCAAGTTTCCTCCAAAAGTTTCAAAATTAAACTTTCAAAAATAAACCACCAAAATTTGTATTCACTCCAAGCCGTTCAAATTCATCAAAAAAAAATTTAAATCGCTCTCATAAATCTCAAAGCAAATTTTATCACGTTACTACTAACCTCTTCCAAAACTAACGTTTAAATTCAACTATTTAACTCAAGAGTTCGTAATTTACGAATCCATAAAAATTTCACAATCAATCAAAAATTTAACACTCTAAAATTTTCAAATAACTCATAATAAAACTCTTGGCATATTGAAAGCAGTCTCAAAAATTTAGCTCAATGCTCTCATAAATTTTAACTTCTATTCATGCTAAGTTATTCCAACAAAATCATAACTTTTAAATGGTAACTTACTTTAATCAACCAAAATAACATTTTATCCCATCAATTCGAAATTCTCCCAAAATTTTAATATTAGCAATCCCTCATTAAACTAAATTTTCAAATAATCTTATCAGTCAAAATCTTTTTTTTTTACCAAAAATCTAAATAAATTTGTAAATCCGCAATCATAGGACACCATTTAAAATAAAAAATTTCTCAAAAATCGTTTTCATAACTTTCAAATATTTAAACCAAAATTTACTGTCATTACTTCCACTTAAAATTTAAAATTTACTAAACACGAAAATCGCAAGTTATAACTCAAAATTAAATAATTCCTGCGACCATTTTTAAAAGCTAAGATCATTTTCAAACCAAATTTATAGTTGTTCGAAGGTGTATAACTATAATACAATAAATCATAAACATCAAAACTCGAAAATCAAATAAATTTTATATTTGTTCAAAGATGTATATCTATCACCCAAAATCCACAATTATCATAACTCAAAAAACAAATCAATTTCTTTACTTATGCAAAGAATTATAACTATAACCCGATAAATCATAAATATCAAATCTCAAAAAAACCAATCAATTTCTTAAATCAATGGTATAAAGAATCTAGCATTTTTTTTTCTGCAGTATCAGTCCTATAGTGTTTACTATTTAGAAATCTCAAGATTAAAACTTTCCGTGGTAATATCCTACTTTACAAATTACAAATCATTAATTCACACAAAAAAACCTTTTTAACTCGATTAGAGTCTTGAATGTATTCCAATTGCCAATATAACCATTCTAGACATGTGTTTGACCTATGAGCATATACTAGTGTAGTCATCTTTCTAGTTGACACTAAGTACGAAAATAAGAATCAACGGTAGAAAAGAATCAAGTAAGATGCAATTCAAGGAAGTCGAACGAGAGTTCGGAATTTGAAGCCAAGGGAAGAGGTCAAGCTGTATGGATGAGATTCCTAGATTCTAATCCTATGTTGCAGGCTCACATCGGCACAATTACGTAACCGAAGTGACAAACTCGACCTGTATGGGCCACCACAAAACATGTAATGCCCCAGTCCCAAAATACTTAGGACTAGGTACGTATCCATGCCAGTTGTATACATACGAAGTACACTCCAATATATGGAACCCTTGTATGTATACCTAAGCTGTAAAATACAGTAGAACCATAATAACTAAATCTCATCCACTAAATAAATAAATGATATAAAAGCAACTTTGAATTTGTCATGTATACAATCGTTGGGCAGAGACAAAGTCCACTACCAACTATCTCAAATAAAATGTACAAGAAGTGATCGAATAAATAACGAGACGAACCAAGCGCAATCGTCTTCGAAAGAATGGAGAATATCACTGCCTTGGCTAGAACACCTACAAAATTCACAGAAGCACACACCTGGAGAGATAACCAGGTCCTCAGAGGGACGTAACAAGATACAGGAAGAACATGCCATATGAACTGAATATAAATGCACCATAAAATAAAGATAAAGTAAAAGCGTCCAAACCATAACACGGCTCAATATCCCATCATCGAAACAGTAGGCTACCCCTACAACCAAACAAGGACAAGGGGTAACTTACTAGTCCACGATGCGACATTTTCTATGCCATGATTTGGAACATAAAATTTGCTAAGGTCTCCTAACCTTTTTGGTAGGCAATTTAGAAGACATCTCGATGTATGGGCAGGTGAAGGCTGACTCCCCCAGGATAATGTAACAACTTTCAACACGCACACGTCAATACCAATACTATCAGCCGGCATAACTCGAGGCTAGCGGCCCATGTGACCCATCAGTCCACATAGCTCGGGGCTAGTGACCCTCGCGACTCGACTACTGTAGTACGCAGTTACTACAGCTTCTGGATTTGGGGTAGCCCATACATTTAACCGTTTTCTCCCTTCCAAGGACACTAACAAAAGGTAGTTCGCTAAGACTATGTCCATATGCATACAAAAGACAAGAAGAAAAATAACTTAAGCAGAATAAAATGAACTAAAAATAGCAAGTAATGGATCCAACTGAAAACAGATAATAAATATGCAATAAATAATTAAATAAAAATGCATCTAATTATAAACAGTAAATAAGGCAAGGTATCTTGCCTGAGGGTGGTGCGAGAAGCAGTAAAATCCAACAATCAAAATCGTCAACACGAAAGTCAAAATCCACAAGAAGCTCTGGATGCTGAAACAAACATCACGAACGAGTTTGATATAAAAGATATGCCTAGGAAACGCCTGTTCATAAGTCAAATTCTGGAACAGGGGCAAAATCGTAATTTTGGGTCAAAACGATGTACGCCGTTGGACCCGCTTTGCACCAAAATGTGCGCCAGAACCTACGGTCTCTAAAGTCGTCAAACCACATATCTACGGATTTGTTTTGACGAGACGAACCCAACGGTATGTCCAATTTTGGATTCCGGTGGGCTGTGCACAAAATCGCCCGTTGAGTGGGATTGTGGGCCCGCCAAAATAGCGTTCCGATCAACGATCTCAGAATCGGACCAAACTTGGCTCACATGACCAGAAACATATTTCGAGTCCAATGGCGCAAGTTTCGTCGCAATTTGATGAGTGTGCACAAAATAATTAGGAAATTCTGAAAAGCCCGATACGCAAAAAATCGACGGATACGGACCAATTTCGTTGCGCACACGCAACCAATTTGAATCCCGTCAATTCTCGCACGTCCACAAATTCGATACGACCTTTCGGTACTCTCGGTTTGCGGCGGGGTCGCCCAGTTTATCGGGACGTACCTCGTATGGGGTTTTTTAAGGTTTATAAAAACTAATTTTTCGAGATATTTAATTTAATTAAAAACTGAAATTTATTGTGGAATAAATAAATCTATTTGAAGTGATGATAGAGGGTCATAGGGACTTTCTACACGAATTTACTGATCGAAAAACGGAATAGAATTGACAGTTAAATTAATCGGGGAAGTGGGTTACCTTAAAGTGGGAATCTGTTATTGTTGTTGTTGTTTCCGTTGCCGTTGGCGCGGGGTGCTGCTGTGCTCGCGGACAGCACGCCGAGGAGAGTAGGAGGTAGGAGGGGAGGAAGGAGGTGGAAGGAAATTTGGAGGAGGAAGAAATTTAGGGTTTTCAATATATATAACTATATATATATATATGAGGATGGAAGGGGTTCGGCTCATATGTTGCTACTGTTGTGAACAAAAGGGTGGGGGTTTTCGGCCAAAGTGCTGCTTGATGGTTAAATATGCTAGGGGGCGGCATGCAAGCTGCTGCTATTATTTTGTGGTGGGGTGGTCGGCCCCACCACTTCCTTTTCTTTCTTTTTTTTCCTAATCTTTTCTTTTCAACTAATCTTATCTTATATATTTATATATATAATATGTACTTAAGCATGGCATAGCCACATACGCAGCATGAAGCTGCTGTTGTAGTTGTTGTTGGTGGTGGGGGTCGGCCCCACCACTTTCTTTTCCTTTTTTTTAACTAAATCTTTTTAACTCAAAAGCTTATATGTATATATATATATATACAAATATATATCCATATATTCACCAAAAATCTATTTAAAATCTAAATACCATTTAAAAGTCAACTATCCAATTATTTAATATATTTAAACATATCTACATATATATAAAAATTCAATCCTTAATAATTCAACTCAAAATAGTAATAATATAGGAAAAACATGTTTATTAAATCTCTATAAAATAAATTTAATAATAATAAATTAATAAAAATTGCTCCAATGGGTGAACTGTACCACACACCCTTATCCGGGTCCAGGAACATGTACAATATTATAAAATATTATTTAATAATAAAATACCAATAATTGTATAAATATTTAAATAATTAGAACTTGTACATAAAACTCTAAAATAGTTTAGAAAATATTTCTAAGTACATAAAATAAGTCTACATGGCCACATTTGGTCACACTACCTGCTTACATGGGCTAAAATTTGGTTCGGGCCCAGTTCGGACTGAATTGGACAAACCGGGTCATCTAAAATTCATTATATAAAATAATATTTAATTAAAATATTTTAAATGCATTATTTCACAACTCGGCCTGGTTTTTCTAGTTCGGACTGAACTATGCCTAGGCCTCCGACGATATGGCTAATATACTGGCCAAAGCACACTGCTACATCTTTTGTGCCAAATTTCATGGACGTCTTGTGTTCCAAAATTCAACAATGGCTAAGGTCATTTCTAATAATAAAAAAAATCATAAATTACATAAATTAATTTGAAGTCTAATAAAATAATAATAAAAATTTAAAAAAAATAGGGGTTTTACAGGTGACATAACAATTCTCGGTATACGGTAACAAAGCCCAGGAACTGCCGATCTAAATTCTCGAAGTCTTCGTTCGTAGGGGTGTACACTTTAAAGACTTCTTCCCCCCAGGGCAGCTTGAAAATAATGTACATTTCATGAAGAGCGAGTCCCAGATCCCCACTAGGCGTGAAGAAGGTTCCCGTCCGCCGGTTGTACATCTCTAGGAGAGCCATGAATAATGGCTTATTTATGGGTAGCCATGACAGGTGCCCCGAATGGCATGGTAGAGGCCGATCTCCCGCAGGGGAGTCTCATACTTTCGTAGAATCCACGTGGTCAAGTTGGCCCACGCAGGGATAGGGTTTATCCAGTTCAGCAGCGCCAATGGGCCGACGGGATAGGACCCCTTCCGAGCAAGCTGGTTCAAGAAGGTGTCACCGTGAGAGAACGTAAAATTGGGACCCGATACATTTATGAAGGTACCCGGGGCCAGTCCCATCACGTACCGACTGACCGGTTCCCTACCAGCATACGCTGACCCCAAATTCCGGTTATAATAGATGTTACCCACAATCATCCCCGACCTGCTTGGAGTCAAGGAGTCCACCATCTTCCTGTCTAGCGGTAACATGTTGAACAATGTCAGAGGAAAATGATGCTCCATCGGAGGGATGTGGATCGCCATTCCGTCAAGAGTAAAGTCCTAACTCTCGGATACATCCAGCACTCAGGGGTTCTTCACAGTCAAGGCATCCCCAAAGAGGAACGTCGGCTTCAGGTATTTTCCCTCCAATTGCCCCGAGTTCATCGTGGCACAGAGAAAGTAGAAGGGATGGTTCCTGATAGTATTTAGCCTCTCCATAGGCTCGTTTATGGAAAGCTGGTTCGCCATATACTGGACTAAGTGGTCAAATCGTACACCCACAACAGATTGGATCGAACCCACCAGGGGTTCTCCCGTTGGATTGACTAGCAGATTCACTAAAAAGGACAAAAGAAACAAAGTTAGAAGATGGCCAGGTGAAACCAACTTAGTGTTTCGGAGCTTATATAGCTCTATATTGGCAGGGCCTTATGCGACCCAGTTCAAAATGAGCTTATGCGGCTCGGTTCAGCATGGCCTCATGCGGCCTAGTTCAGACGGGCTTATGCGGCTCTATATTGGTAGGGCCTTATGCGGCCCAGTTCAAAATGAGCTTATGCGGCTCGGTTCAGCATGGCCTCATACGGCCCAGTTCAGATGAGCTTATGCGGCTCGGCTAGGCGCAGCCTCATGCGGCTCAGATCAGATGAGCTTACACGGTTCTGCTAAGCAGGGCATTATGCGGCCCAGTCCAGATGAGCTTATGGGGTTTAGCTTAGCGGGGCTTATACGGTTCTGCTTAGCGGGGGCCTTATGCGGCATAGTTCAAAGTGGAGCTTATGCAGTCCAGTTTGATGGGGCTTCATGCGGCTCAGTTCAGAGGGACTTATGCGGTTCTATTCGACGGGTCCTTATGCGGGTTAGTTTGCAAAGTGCTCATGCGGCCACTGTACGAATCTTATGCGGCTCGGACATGGGGTATACCCCCATACGGCTCGGACATGGGACGTAAATATGGCACATACAATTTAAACAGTTCAATGAAGACGAAGAAGGCCCGCGCATAAAATATGCGACATAGCCATGATGGTTAGGTTCCAATTTCATACAATTTTCTTACCAGCAACAGCGGGGTGAATGTCGGGGTGAACTTCAGGCGCCGTAGCCGACGTAGAAGCCACCCCCTTACCCTTCGTCGCAACCTTGAAAGTCTTGGGGGCCATCGATGATCGAAAAAGAAGAAGAAAAAGACAGCAGTTAGGGCAAGAAAAGCTTGAATTGGATAAGAGAGTAAAGAGTTTTTCTCTAGAAATTACCTATATTTATAGGCGAACAAGGGGGGCACGTGGACCGATGAACGCTTCGGATTATGTGCAGCAGACCAAACCGACTCTTGGAATTTCATCCCCTCTTATGCAGGAGATTTATCAAGGCAAAAATCTAAATATTTAATAAACCGACTCTTGGGATTCCCCCCCAAAAGACGACTCTAAATCAAAATGAATCAGGAGCAATTAATGGG
Source organism: Iris pallida (assembly GCA_029216955.1). Lineage (NCBI taxonomy): Eukaryota > Viridiplantae > Streptophyta > Magnoliopsida > Asparagales > Iridaceae > Iris > Iris pallida. The sequence continues at coordinate 3,539,683 of JANAVB010002394.1, read as the reverse complement.
ATGCCTACATGGCAGAAAGGACAGTATGCGACCAGAGCAATCTATGCGGCTAGGAAGTCTATGCGGCCAGAGCAATCTATACGGCAAGGAAGTCTATGTGGCTAGAGCAGTCTATGCGGTTAGGAAGTTCATGCGGCCAGAACATCCTATGCGGCCAGAAGGACTTATGTGGACATAGCCAAGCTTCTTATTCAAAGTATTTCAATTTTACAAATTGAAAACTTTGAAGGGGGTCTTGTAGAAGCATGGAAAAAAATAGAAAAATCCATGCGGCTCAAAACAGAGGGAGTCTCATGCGGTTCAAAGAATCTCTTAAAAGCTTCATGCGGTGTAAAACTCCTAAATTTCTACTATATTTTTTTATTTTATAAATTGGTACTGATTATTTTTTTTGTATTTGTACGTCGCGTAGTTGCGTTGTACGTCGCGCGCAACATTTCATTTTTTTTTCTGTTGCTCGACGAGTGTGAATATGTGGGAGCGCACACATTTTTAGAAAAACATTTTTTTCTATTTTTTGAGTTTCAAAATAATATATATAATAATTATTTTAGCTATCCTACCAAAATTTCCAAGTTATTATGTATTTATAAAAAGCCTCTCATTTATACAGTTATAAATAATAAATAATATTTTGTGTGCATACATATATTTCATAAATATTTTATTAGTTTATTTTTAAATAATAATGTAATTTTCAAAATTATTATTATAAGTATTTTAGAAAATATATTTTGAAATTTTTTTGTGACAGTTTAAATCTTGATTTGATCTTATGGATTCATTTAAATAGTTAAAAATAATATCTATGTTTGAAAATTGATTTATCTTATTTGATTTTAAACTAAAAGAATTTAATTAGGTTTAAATTTGATTTGTATTTGGATTGGATTTGATTGATTTTAAAATTAAGTTATGACATAACCTTTATAAGCGAATTAATTAATTATTATTTAATATTGTTGACTTTTTAGTAACCCGGTTGTATCAAACCAGCCCAACATGGCCCAAACCAAATCCAAGCCCGTATAGGCATGTGGTAGGACCAAGATGACCAGGCAGGCATTTTTTAAGGTGTGCAAATGTTTTTAAGATTATTTTAGAAATTGAGATATATATTCTAATTATTGAATTAGAGGTAAAATTTATATTTTTATTTTTAATGATGTTTTCAATATTGGTACAATTATCTGGACCCAAGTAAGAGTGTGGTAAAATTTACCCGTTGGAAAGATTTTATTTTTAATATTTTTATTGTTGTTAAAATTATTTTTGGGAGATTAACTAAGCCCGTCATTTGGTTTAAATATTTTATATTGAGATTGTTTTATTGTAAATAAATTTTATATATATATATATGCATATCGATAAATATGTCAACTAGTTGAATAAGCAAATATTTAAATTTGTTATTAAAATTTTTGGAGATTTTGTACATATATATGGATAGATATAAATATGTATCCATATAAATATGTCTATATATATTAATATATCATATATATTAATATATATCATATATATCTACTCATGGTATAAGGGGCGGCCACCCAAGTGTCAGCCGCAGCAAATGCTGCTATGGGCAAGGTGGGACCCGGCCTACCCTCTTATTCATAACTAAGCCAGCAGCTTATCTAGCAGACCCCCCTTTTAAGAATCAATAGTAGCAACAAAGTTTGGCCGACTGCAAAACCTTCCCTCTCTCTAAGCACACATATCCAAATCCTAATCCTCCTCTCTCCTCCTTTCTCTCCCTCTCCAGGCGAGTCCGCGCACCCAGCCCGCAGCGCGAGAGCGCAACCGTGCGGCGACAGTAACGACAACAACGAACAACAACCACAGCAACAAAACTCCGAGGTATACACTTCACCAATTCAATTTCTTCCTCTCTAGGAGTCCGTTTTTCGTTCCGTAAATTCATGTCGGAAGCCCACCTGACCCTCTTCGAGATCCCCCAAGTGGAGTTCAATATGACCATCTGACTTGCTCGAAAAATCGAGATAAAGTTAGGGAAAAACCAGATTCTGAAACCGTTAAAAATTGAATTAAAACAACTTGTTGACCAATTTCCTTGCTGTTCATTTATATTTTGTAGAAACTAATTGAAGGCGATCACTGACAACATAAACAAGAACGCAATGCACCTTCTGGATAGTTGTTTCGATAAACGTGTAAAAAGTTAGTTGATGTCGAAGTTGGAGAAAAACTGTTTTTAAAACAATACAAAATTCTAGAATTTTTTCGATACAGGGTCCGCCCTGACAAATCGGACGATGTGGTCGCACGCTATACGCATCGAAAGGCGCGTATGGACATTGCCGACGTGTGGGAACTGACGGAACTCAGTTTCGTCGTGTGTGCGCGACGAAATTAGTCCGTATCCGTCAAGATACCCCCGTATCGCCAATTAGCAAACTTCGCCCTAACTTCGTGTACAGTCGTCGTTTCGAGATGCAACTTGTGCCAACAGGTCCGAATCAAAATTTTGGTCCTGTGTGCCAAGTTTGGTTCGATTCTGAGAAGTCGAATTGGAACCCCTTTTTGGCGGGCCCGCGACCCACTCAAACGGGCGATTTTGTACACGGCTCATCGAAATCCAAAACTGGACATACCATTGAGTTCCTCTCCTTAAACTGAATCCGTAGACATGTAGTTTGACGACTTTAGAGACCATAGACTTTGGCACACGTTTCGGTGCAAAGCGGGTCCAACAGCGGACATCGTTTTGACCCGAAACTAAGATTTTGCCCCTGTTCCAGAATTAGACTTTTGGATAGGTGTTTCCAAGGTATATCTTTTACACAGAGTACGTTTTTGATGTTTATTTCAGCATCCGGAGTTGTTTGGAGATTTTGACGTTTCTTGACTGACATTGTAATTACCTGGACTTGCCACTTTGCATCATCAGGCAAGATACCTTGGCACCTTACTCTGTGATTATTTTACTTTATTTTTCTGTTATTTATTTTCAGTTTCATATATATTGCTCTATGTTTTACATCACTGTGCGTCCATGTCACACTTGGGTGCAAGCGACCATATCGATCATTTTTTTGCTTTTATATTATTTTTGCATTGACTTAGCTTAGTGACGACCCCTTTGATGGTGAGGTATTGGTATATCTCATTCGGCCTTGACACATACTTTACCACGTGTTGTGAGTCTCATGTAGGACACGTACTCGCGTAGTCGGCCGACCACCGATACGTATGTGACGTGCGACGGATAGGAGTAAACTGCCAATAGAATTGCATGCTAGAAGACTTGGCGGTTACTAGATGTTCATGAGTCATGGATGTGACCCTACTAGGCATTGGGTGGAAAGAACAGTTCCTTAACGTATGTGTAGGAACAAAATAGTAAAGTGTAATACTCTAGAGGGGGGTGAATAGAGTTGGCAGCGGAATAATGCTAATTAAAAAAATATTAGCAGCACAATCACAGAATATTAATCACAACTGAAATAAAGTAAAGACAGAGTTAAGAGAGCAAACGCAAAGACAGCGATGTATACTGGTTTCCCTCTGTTGAGGACTAATCCAGTCGGTAGAACTCTTGCTACCAGTTGAATCCACTATTGGAAAAACCGCAAGTTTTCTTACGAAGTCCTTGCAACTTCTACAACGCGAGCTTTGATACGAAGAACTCGTCCAACTTCAAATGTGAAGAGGTATTCTTCAATCAAGCCTTCTGATTACAATCTCTCAGAAACTTTTAGACCGTACCGCACTGGCAAATCGACTAGAGGATTGTAATTAGCTTGGGATCTGAAATTGAAAGCTCTAGAAAACTCTTTGAAAGACTGAAAGCTTTAGATAGAGAGAAGATTGAAAGTGAATGAGTGAGATGAAATGATCGAAATCCTTCTCTATTTATAGGAATTTCAAAGGCAGACTTCTGACAGAATTCGGGCAGAATTCGGGCAGAACTCTATGAGCAAATCTCGGTCAAATCTGCAACTACAGGAGGACCAAGTTCCAAGGATTCAAAATTACAACGGCCACCAACCGAACTCTGGCCGAACTCTGTCCGAGTTTTGTCAGGGTTTAGTCAGGGTTTAGTTAGGGTTTAAAAAGGTTTTTGGTGATTTTTGAAAACCTTTTTGAAAACCTTTTTGTAAACCTTTTTGAGAGGACATTTTAAAAACATTTTGAACTCATTTAAGGGTAGCCTATTTGCCAGTACGACTCGGTGTACAACATATTCCTAGACTCAAATAAAATGAAAATATATTGCATATGGAATTACAGACTCGAGTAGGCAAACAGATCTTCGGTCTTGAATTCAGTGGATAGCCATTCTTGATCATGTTCAAGAGTTCGAGATGTCCCGACTAGCTTTGTATATCCAGACAGAGTTTAATCAATTATTAAAATCAGGTTTGCCCATATGACCAAATGGGCCAACAATCTCCCCCATTTTGATAATTGACAAACTATGAATGATATAACATTAAGCTTGTTCAAAATATCAAAAAGTAGAATTGTTCATATCCTGTATTATCTCAAAAAAAATAATGTTAGATCTTTAATTTTCTTCCCCTTTGTCACTTAGCAAAATAATTGCAAAAGATAAAGCTCCCCCGCAATCAAATGCATAAGTAACAAATAGTGAGAAAACATATATAAAAGAAATAAGGCAGAAATAAAAAAGAATTATCACTGGCATGTATTGAAAAAAAAAATCATCACAGGCATGCAATTTCACAGGAAGTTATAAAGAATAAAGCAGTATAAGAAATAGTGCTATCATAAACTGAAACTGAAACATAGTGCTGAAATAAACTAGAATGCCATAAACTGAGGCATAATAAACATGTCCATGAAAAGAAAAGAGTACTGAAGCAAACTAAAAAGTGCTAATAAAAAAGTACTGATAATAACTTGGAATGTCGGAGCATTTCCAAGTGCACAATAAAATATCACTCAAAATCATATAGTCACATCTCCTCATCATCATCCTCATCATCATCATCAGCAGCTCGACCAGCATGTCCTGAAGTACCAGCTCTAGAGGTACCAGCGCTAGAAGGATGCGGAGGGGCGCCAGCATAGAACTCACCAACATAATCACGATGTGGAGCACGGTCAGGACGGTACCAATCATAGGCGTTACCAGGCTGGAAGTAGGCATGAACAGCCTCATCCTCACAGCGGTAACCAGAAAAAGCTGGATCTCTAGGGATGGAATCGGCTGAATGACCAGTCCGGGCGAAACGAAGATCAGCTAAGGAATTTGCAAGCGCCTGATAACGGGTGACGTCGCGGAACTCACGTTCGCGAGCCATATCCGTCATCGAGACGTGCAAAGCAGATAAATGCTGATGTATGCCCTCAAATGTCATGGCATACTAACGAGGTGGTGGAGGAGGTGCAGTAGGAGGAGCAGGAGGTGGAGCTGAAGCAGTCATGCTACGACGAGATAACTGAAGAAACTTGGGCTCAGGGTCCTGAGTACAAGTCGACAGATCGATATCGAAGCGCTGAAAGATGCGTGGGAGAATAATCGCGTAAGAGAGATTTATATCTCTTGTACGACAACGACCCATCATCTGAATCATGGTCTTAGGGGCAGAAAATGGAATCCCCTTAAGAGTGTGGTACATGGCGGACAGCTCAAGAGAAGTCATATCATCCTTTGAAGTGGATTTAGAAAGAATAGTAGAATAGATGATGCGATACAATTCATAGTTAAACAAGTTCAGGTTGTTAGCCTTGAACTTTCCAGAGAGTACTCTATCAGGTGCACATAGTTCCGCTTTGAAACTGGCGAGTGTCGTGCCTTCGGAGAAATCAAATTCAGTGATATCAACTAGCGGTTCACCTTCGTTAGGGATACCAAGGATCTCCGCTAAGAGGTCATCATTGAAATTGATATCAATACCTCCAACACGAGTGCTCACATCAAAAGTGTTTAATATGAGATTGCAATAAAATAATCTAATGGCATTAGTTGCTATAGGGAAGCAGATTTTAACAAAAAGATGTAACCCTAATGCTTCAAAGAAATGACGATGATCAGAAAATACAGTCCATTTGACTGGAGCGCCTGTGCATATGGATCTCATGGAGAAGTCTCCATACCACAGTAGGGCTTGGTCTAGGGTTTGAAAGAAAAACTCGTCGAACGTACCGTCGCTCATTTGGACCGACGAGAAGAGGGAATCCGTATGCGGATGCGAAGATGACCCTTCCTCACTAGGGTTCGTCTTCTTCCTCTTTGAAGGATTGAATTTGGGTGCCATTTGTGCAAATTGAAATAAAAATGCACTAACTAAAAAGTGGAGAAAGATGGGGTTATACCTCCCGAAATCAAAGTATGTCGAAGAGAACGACGAACTCCGCACGAATCCAAATTTTGGATTGATTTCACCACTTGGATTGGAAGAAGGAGAGTGGTGAAAAGCTAGGGTTCGGGGCTCCTTCGCGGCTGCTGCTGCTGTTGTGATTAGTTTGGAAGCAATGAAGAAGAAGGGCTTCTCGGGTTCTGTATATGTAACTTGACACCCTCAACCGAACTCGGGCCGAATTCGGTCAGAGCTCTGGCCGAATTCGCCTAGGGTTCTTTATAGTTGATTTTGCTATTCTTTTTTATTGTCTCATTTCAAATATTTAATTCAAAGATTAGTCATTTCAACTTCAATTAACATAATTAATATTATTTTATAGACTAAATATCGTTACACAGCGACTGTTTCAGATTAGCTGTAGGAGTACTGTCCCAGCTGGCGGAGGTTCACCGGAGAACTCTTAAGTACCGCTTCGCTTCAACTGTAGTTGTGGTGACAGACAGACTCTTTATTGGCTTGTCTCTAACACAGTTTTTGTATAATGATATATAATCATAAAACAAGATTAATTAATATTATTGATGTCCAAAATTCTTAATTCTCGACGTAAATAATTGAAACGATCTTCCGCTAGAGGTTTAGTGAAGATGTCAGCTAGTTGATTTTCAGTATCTATGTACACAAGGTTTATATCTCTATTTTGATGATGATCTCTAAGAAAGTGATGTCGAATCTCGATATGTTTATTACGAGAGTGACATACTGGATTCTTAGTCAAATTAATAGTGCTCGTGTTATCACAAAAAATAGGAATATGTGTGTAAAATAAACCATAGTCTTCTAGGGTTTGTTTCATCCACAAAATCTGAGCACAACAACGTCCTGCAGCGATGTACTCAGCCTCTGTTGTTGATAGGGCTACAGAATTTTGCTTTTTACTAAACCATGAGACTAAAGCCTTGCCTAAGAAATGACATGTGCCACTGGTACTTTTTCTATCAACTTTGCATCTAGCAAAATCTGTATCCGAATAACCAATAAGGTCAAAGGACTTAGTTTTGGGATACCACAAGCCAACAGAAGAAGTGCCCTTAAGGTATCGAAAGATACGCTTAACTGCGGACAGATGTGATTCCTTTGGGTTAGCTTGAAAACGTGCACACAGGCAAACACTAAACATTATATCTGGACGACTAGCAGTTAAATAAAGTAAACTACCAATCATACCTCGATACTTACATGTGTCGACTGGCTTGCCTTGTTCATCTGAATCAAGCTTTGCTGAAGTTGCCATTAGAGTGCCAATAGGTTTGACATTGTCCAGATCAAACTTCTTTAGCAGGTCTTTTGTGTACTTGGCTTGATTTATAAATGTTCCATTATTAGTTTGTTTGATTTGCAATCCGAGAAAGAATTTTAGCTCTCCCATCATGCTCATCTCAAACTTATTCTGCATACACTTAGAAAATTCTTGACACAGAGATTCATCAGTAGATCCAAATATAATATCATCAACATAGATTTGAATTAAAAGAAGTTTGCCATTAAAAGACTTAATAAACAGTGTAGTGTCAACCTTGCCTTTTGAAAAACCGTTGTCAAGTAGAAAAGAGCTTAGACGATCATACCAAGCACGAGGGGCTTGTTTTAAACCGTATAAGGCTTTCTTCAACTTGAAAACATGATCAGGGTTTTTAAAATCCGTGAAACCTGGAGGTTGTGCTACAAAAACTTCTTCTTTTATAAAACCATTTAAAAAAGCACTCTTGACATCCATTTGAAATAGTTTGAAATCATGAAAATATGCAAATGCACATAACATGCGAATGGATTCTAATCTCGCAACTGGGGCATAAGTCTCATCGTAGTCGATACCTTCTTCTTGATTGTATCCTTGAGCTACGAGTCGAGCCTTATTACGAGTCACTAAACCATTCTCATTTAGTTTATTTCGGAATACCCAACGGGTGCCAATGACCGGATGATCAATAGGCCTGGGAACAAGTTCCTAAACTTGATTCCATTAAAATTGGTTTAATTCCTCTTGCATAGCATCTATCCAAAAACTATCACTACATGCTTCATCAATAGTTTTGGGTTCTAGCTGTGAAATAAATGCAACACTAGAAATAATATCTCTACTGGATGTAGAGTACTTACTACTTTGGTAATATCACCAATTACCAAATCTTTTGGATGATCAGCTGTAAATTTTAACCTTTTCGGTAGATTCTGAAGATAGCTGATTCCTGGATCTTCTCTAGGAGGTTCAACTAGTACAGAGCTTGGTTGAGGATCAGCTGATGTTGAGCTTGGTACAGTTGGATCTTCGTCATTGTCATCAATAGTCATTTGATTTAGTTCATCAAAGGTGACGTTGATTGACTCTTCGATGATCATGGTTCTTTTGTTGAAGACTCTGTATCCTTTGCTCTTGGTCGCATAACCTAAAAATATACCTTCATCGGCCTTTTCATCAAATTTTCCCAAATTGTCTTTTGTATTAAGAATAAAACATTTACAACCATATATTCTAAAGTATGAAACAGATGGAATTCTATCAAACCATAACTCAAATGGAGTCTTCTTCGATTTGGGTCGAATTAGAACTCTATTGAGTACAAAGCAAGCTGTATTGACAGCTTCAGCCCAGAAATATTTGGGTAGACTAAACTGGTTTAACATCACTCTGGCCATTTCGGTTAGAGTTCTGTTCTTACGTTCCACAACTCTATTTTGTTGTGGAGTCCTAGGGCAGGAGAACTCGTGTACAAAATCGTGTGTGTCATAAAATTGCTCAAAATCAGCATTCTCGAATTTGCCTCCATGATCGCTTCTTATGCGAGTGATCATATAACCTTTTTTATTCTGTACTTTCTTGCAAAAGGCAACAAATTTGGATAATGCATCATTCTTGTGTGTCAAGAAATATACCCACGTGTATCTAGAGAAATCATCTACAATTACGAAAGCATAAAGTTTACCTCCGAGGCTAGCAACTCTGCTAGGACCAAATAAGTCCATATGAAGCAATTGTAGAGGTCTAGTAGTACATACTGCATTTACTGACTTGAATGTGGATCTGGCAGCTTTGTTCTTTTCATATTGGCTGCATATCGAATCCTTCTTGAATGTAATATCCGGTAAACCGCGTACTAGCTTCTTTGTGGATAATCTTGAGATCGTATCCATATTAGCGTGACCGAGTCTCATTTGCCATAGATGACTCTCATCACTCTTGGCCATTAAGCATCTACCTGAAATATTAGTTTCTTCTAACAAATAGAAAACATATATATTGTCTTCCCTGATACCTTCAAAGATAGTACTACCAGTTGAGCTATCAACTATAGTACATTTGCCTTTGCCAAAGTTGATGCCATAACCATGATCAGCTAGATGACTTATGCTGAGTAGATTATGTTTCAACTCGGTAACCAGACAGACATCCTTAATCACAGGATAGGGAGACTTACCAACATCACCGATACCAATAATATACCCTTTCAAGTTATTACCGAAGGAGACATAGCCTTCCTTCTTTTTTTTCGACAGTGTTGTAAATAGGGTAGCGTCACCGGTCATATGCCGTGAGCAACTGCTGTCGAGGATCCATTTGCTTCTAGCATGAGAAGGGTGTTCCACATACAAAACAGTTTGCAGATGAAACTTTTGGTACCCATTTTTTGTAGGGTCCTGAATTGTTAGCTTTAGGTATCCAAGCATAAACATTTGAATCGACAAGCTTTCTCATTCTACATACAGATGAAATATGACCAATGAGACCACAATAATGACATTGTGCATGTCGAGAGTTGCAAGCTGAGTGGTATGCATGGTTGGTAGGTTTAGGTTTTCTAGTATAGAAGAAAGCATACCTATAATCTTGTTTGGGCTTAACCTTTTGGGGTAAAGGTTTTATATGGTTAGGTCTGACAGTGTTTGGCTTGGGAATGTTCTGATTTTTCGATAAATGATACGTGTTAGGAAAGGAAGCAGCAGGCTCAGGCTGTTTTCCTAACCTAATTTCTAATCTTTTGGAAGTGTCATATAACTTAGTATAATCAGAAGTGAGTGATTCCATTCTGATTTGTGCACATCGAAGACTTTTCTTCTCTTTAGAAAGTTTTTCCTTGAGTTGGTCAATAATTTTGTCTTTCTCTTCAGATGACTTGGTAGTCTCGTGTAATAAGAGCTTTGTTAAAGAAAGCTCACCAGACTCACTAACATTATTTCTAACCTTAGCTAGTAAGTCGGTAAGTCTACGTATTTCACCTTTGTACTCTTTGAGTACCTTCTTAGAGGTCTGATAATTGCTATGCAATTTTCTGTAATCAGTCATCAGGTCACTGAAGGCATCTCCTAATTGCTCAAAGGTGAAGTCATCATAAGTATCAACTACAGGTTCAGTAGGTACCTGATCGGATGCCATAAAGCATACATTTGCAGCGTCTTCTGATTGTTCGTCTTCTGAGTCGCTGGCTTCACTTTCATGCCATATGCTGGTATTGGTATATCTCCTAGATGTTGATTTCTTCAGGATCCCTTTTTCATACCTATTACTCTTCTTGCTTGATGATGAGTTTGTGGAACAATCCTTCTTCATGTGTCCCTTCTTCTTGCAACCATAGCAGACATCATCTTCTTGATACCAGTTGTTGCTGTTGTTCTCTTTGACTCTCTTCTCATGTCTCATGAATCTTTTGAACTTCCTTGCTAGGAGTGCTTGATCTTCCGCGTCAGATCCACTGCTGTCTGAGTCACCTTCAGCAGCTTTTCTGTGCTGAGCCTTGAAAGCGATCGACTTCTCCTTTGGTGCAGGCTCTTCAAAATCTTGTAGCTCCAGTTCATGAGTGAGTAGCTTACCCATGAGTATTTTGAGGGACATAGTTGTGAGGTCGTTCCCTTCAATGATTGTAGTAGCCTTCGGAATCCAGTTCTTGGTAAGTGCTCGCAGGAGTTTACAAATCTTTTCATGGTTACTGTACTCTTTGCCTAGGGAGGACAAAGGATTTACAATATCCAAGAATCTCTCGAACATCTGAGTAACTGTTTCGTTGGGCTTCATCTTGAACGCCTCATACTCTTGAGTAAGTCTGCTGACTTTAGATTCTTTGACTTGAGTTGTGCCTTCATGTGTGACTTCAAGTAGCTTCCATACTTTATTAGCCGTTGTGCAGATAGACACCCTGTTAAATTCAGTTCTGTCTAAAGCACAAAAAAGAGCATTAATGGCAAGTGCGTCAAGACTAGCCCTTTTTTTTTCTTCCTCTGTATATCTGCTGTGGGGTTTTTCAACTAAAACTCCATCAACATTTATACGAGGTGGCTTTTGATAGCCATCAAGAACAATGGACCATAAATCAAAGTCAAGTGATTTCAAGAAGAAACTCATCCGTGTTTTCCAATAGGTATAGTTCGTACCATCAAACAGTAGGGGTCTGTTTGTGGCCTGGCCTTTACTTGTGAATTTCACAGTTGCCATGTGTTGTGCTGTGATCTATATAATAGTTAAAAAATAAATAAACAATTGTACTGTTACCTTTGCTTTACCTGTAACACCCGCTCTGATACCAATTGTAGGAACGAAATAGTAAAGCGTAATACTCTAGAGGGGGGTGAATAGAGTTGGCAGCGGAATAATGCTAATTAAAAAAATGTTAGCAGCACAATCACAGAATATTAATCACAACTGAAATAAAGTAAAGACAGAGTTAAGAGAGCAAACGCAAAGACAGCGATGTATACTGGTTTCCCTCTGTTGAGGACTAATCCAGTCGGTAGAACTCTTGCTACCAGTTGAATCCACTATTGGAAAAACTGCAAGTTTTCTTACGAAGTCCTTGCAACTTCTACAACGCGAGCTTTGATACGAAGAACTCGTCCAACTTCAAATGTGAAGAGGTATTCTTCAATCAAGCCATCTGATTACAATCTCTCAGAAACTTCTAGACCGTACCGTACTGGCAAATCGACTAGAGGATTATAATTGGCTTGGGATCTGAAATTGAAAGCTCTAGAAAACTCTTTGAAAGACTGAAAGCTTTAGATAGAGAGAAGATTGAAAGTGAATGAGTTAGTTGAAATGATCGAAATCCTTCTCTATTTATAGGAATTTCATAGGCAGACTTCTGACAGAATTCGGGCAGAATTCGGGCAGAACTCTATGAGCAAATCTCGGTCAAATCCGCAACTACAGGAGGACCAAGTTCCAAGGATTCAAAATCACAACGGCCACCAACCGAACTCTGGCAGAACTCGGTCCGAGTTCAGTCAGGGTTTAGTCAGGGTTTAGTTAGGGTTTTAAAAAGCTTTTTGGTGATTTTTGAAAACCTTTTTGAAAACCTTTTTGTAAACCTTTTTGAGAGGACATTTTAAAAACATTTTGAACTCATTTAAGGGTAGCCTATTTGCCAGTACGACTCGGTATACAACATATTCCTAGACTCAAATAAAATGAAAATATATTGCATAAGGAATTACAGACTCGAGTAGGCAAACAGATCTTCGGTCTTGAATTCAATGGATAGCCATTCTTGATCATGTTCAAGAGTCCGAGATGTTCCGACTAGCTTTGTATATCCAGACAAAGTTTAATCAATTATTGAAATCAGGTTTGACCATATGAGCAATGGGCCAACAGTATGGGTCATATATGCACTGTCCTGATTGCCGGTTATCTCCAATGGGAGGTACGGTCCTGATAGCCGGTTATCTCCAGTTGGAGGTACGGTTCTGATTGTCGGTTATCTCCAATGGGAGATACGGTCCTGATTCCTGATATTCCTGATCCTGCCCATGTGTCAAAGGTTTATTCTTATTGCATTATCACTGTAGACTGGTTAGGCACCTGATTGTATACATATTTTTTTATATTATATAACACTGTTTATATGGCATGTTATTTTTTTGTATCTTGCTACGTCCTTCTGAGGACCTGGTTATCTCTTCAGGTGTGTGCACTTGTCTTTCGCAGGTGATATAGCTCTAGCCATGATCATCGCTATTTCTCCGAGGATGATTGCACTTGGATCGTCTTCGCTTCGCTCGCCAAATTCATTTCATTTTCCATGTATCTTTTTTTCTCTTACTTGTTGGCAGTGGATTTGTCTCCGCCCAACATATTATATTAAGACAATTCATTATCATTATAGGATATCTTTTATTCATTTATTTTTGTGTGGATGAGTTAGTTATGGTTCTACTGCATTTTACAGCTTATGTATCCATACGAGGCCTATGTACTTCGTATGAATACAGCTGGCATGTCTACGTTCCTAGTCCTACGTATTTTGGGACTGGGGCGTTACATATTTTTGTGGTGGCCCATGCAGGTCGAGATAAATTGTTTGGTTACTTTACCATTCCAAGCAAGCCTGCGTATAGGATTAGAAGTCTAGGATCTCATCCACATACTTGACCTTTTTCCTAGATTTTATCTACCGTTCGACTCATCGATTGCATCTTGCTTGATTCCTCCTATCATTACTCTTATCTTCTCTTCGTGCTTGCTAGAGATTGACCCTACTAGTTAGATGTCCCAAACACCCTTAGCTTAATTCTTTAAGTTGGGTAGAATACCCTACGACCTGACACACCATTGACCATTAAGGGAATTCAAATAGTATTATCTAGACCATAGAGACTAGAGGAATTTAACCCATTTGGTCAACCAAGCCTTGGTCAATAAAACCGTAGAATGATTGTATAGGAATAAACAAGACTAAGATTATTATGACACTTTATTCATATTGGTTCTTTAATTCAATCTTAATCTCACGTGCCTATATTTTTACTGTCTAGACTAATGATGCTAATGTAGCCTAGTTTTTGCAAGCTTATTCTTTTATCGAGCTTGATCATGACATGTTTTATTGGGTACGCACCTACTAACATATTGTCTAATCAGAACCGGTGCATGATGGTCTGATCAACCGAGTGCACTTTGGTTCGCTTTTATTTATCGTTCTACGTTGATGGGAACATAGCTAAACTTGTCCTCTAGAGTTCCATCCACGATTGCCTTGAAAGTTCTTTTTGAATTATTCGGTCACCTTTGAACCACGTATTCGTATTCGATAACCCCTCCTTCGAACTCTATATTGCTTTTGCCTTCACCTATTTTAGAAGGACGAAGGCGTTGTGCTAGAAATTCCTCTAGCTATCCTATCACCTATGACCATTATCACTCAATATTGCTATATCTCCATCCTAAACTACTCGTCCTTTTTCTCGGCCCTGTATTTATTATCATGACCTTCCAATCCCTTAATTTAGGCGTGCACCTAATTTTACTCTTAATCATGCCCTCAACTTACTTTTAAAACATAACTTTAGGTCTTTCATTTTTCTCTTGATACCGTATTTCCCCTTTGCATGTTATCATGACTAACTTTAACCCTTAACTTTTGATTATCGTTTTAAACTCGTGGCCCTCACTCTTTATCCACGGCCATACCCTTATTATTTTCTATGATCTAGATCATGATTCCTTATGGCATGATTTTGTTGAACATTGTAATTGATTATTCCCCATCGATACCCCCTTGTGTCTTCTCACACCCTAATAATTTTTAATTTCGAGGACAAAATTATTTTAAGTTGGGTAGGATGTAAAACTCCTAAATTTCTACTATATTTTTTTATTTTATAAATTGGTACTGATTTTTTTTGTATTTGTACGTCGCGTAGTTGCGTTGTACGTCGCGCGCAACATTTCGTTTTTTTCTATTGCACGATGAGTGTGAATATGTGCGAGCGCACACATTTTCAGAAAAACATTTTTTTTCTATTTTTTTGAGTTTCAAAATAATATATATAATAATTATTTAGCTATCGTACCAAAATTTCCAAGTTATTATGTATTTATAAAAAGCCTCTCATTTAAACAGTTATAAATAATAGATAATATTTTGCGTGCATACATATATTTCATAAATATTTTATTAGTTTAATTTTAAATAATAATGTAATTTTTGAAATTATTATTATAACTATTTTAGAAAATATATTTTGAAAATTTTTTTGTGACAGTTTAAATCTTGATTTGATCTTATGGATTCATTTAAATAGTTAAAAATAATATCTATGTTTGAAAATTGATTTATCTTATTTGATTTTAAACTAAATGAATTTAATTAGATTTAAATTGGATTTGTATTTGGATTGGATTTGATTGATTTTAAAATTAAGTTACGACATAACCTTTATAAGCGAATTAATTAATTATTATTTAATATTGTTGATTTTTTAGTAACCCGGTTGTATCAAACCAGCCCAACATGGCCCAAACCAAATCCAAGCCCATATAGGCATGTGGTAGGACCAAGATGACCAGGCAGACATTTTTTTAAGGTGTGCAAATATTTTTAAGATTATTTTAGAAATTGAGATATATATTCTAATTATTGAATTAGAGGTAAAATTTATATTTTTATTTTTAATGATGTTTTCAATATTGGTACAATTATCTTGACCCAAGTAAGAGTGTGGTAAAATTTACCCGTTGGAAAGATTTTATTTTTAATATTTTTATTATTGTTAAAATTATTTTTGGGAGATTAACTAAGCCCGTCATTTGGTTTAAATATTTTGCATTAAGATTGTTTTATTGTAAATAAAATATATATATATATATATATATATATATATATATATATATATATATATATATATATATATATATATATATATATGCATATCAGTAAATATGTCAACTAGTTGCATAAGCAAATATTTAAATTTGTTATTAAATTTTTTGGAGATTTTGTGCATATATATGGATAGATATAAATATGTATCCATATAAATATGTCTATATATATTAATATATATCTATATATTAATATATATCATATATATCTACTCATGGTAAAAGGGGCGGCCACCCAAGTATCAACCGCAGCAAATGCTGCTATGGGCAAGGTGGGACCCGGCCTTCCCTCTTATTTATAACTAAGCAAGCAGCTTATCTAGCTGATAGTAGCAACAAAGGTTGGCCGACTACAAAACCTTCCCTCTCTCTAAGCACACATATCCAAACCCTAATCCTCCTCTCTCCTCCTTCCTCCCCCTCTTCCGGCGAGTCCGCGCACCCAGCCCGCAGCGTAACAGTGCCACCGTGCGGCGACAGTAACGGCAACAACGAACAACAACCGCAGCAAAAAAACTCCGAGGTATACACTTCACCAATTCAATTTCTCCCTCTCTAGGAGTCCGTTTTTCGTTCCGTAAATTCATATAGGAAGCCCACCTGACCCTCTTCGAGATCCCCCAAGTGGAGTTCAATATGACCATCTAACTTGCTCGAAAAATCGAGATAAAGTTAGGGAAAAACCAGATTCTGAAACCGTTAAAAACTGAATTGAAACGACAACTTGTCGACCAATTTCCTTGCTGTTCATTTAAAATTTGTAGAAACTAATTGAAGGCGATCACTGACAACATAAATAAGAACGCAACGCACCTTCTGGATAGTTGTTTCGATAAATATGCAAAAAGTTATTTGATGTCGAAGTTGGAGAAAAACTGTTTTCAAAACAATATAAAATTCTAGAATTTTTCCGATACGGGGTCCGCCCCGACAAATTGGGCGACGTGGTTATGCGCTATATGCATCGAAAGGCGCGTATGGACGTTGCCGACGTGTGAAAACTGACGGAACTCAGTTTCGTCGTGTGTGCGCGACGAAATCAGTCCATATCCGTCAAGATACCCCCGTATCGCCAATTAGCAAACTTTGCCCTAACTTCGTGTACAGTCATCGATTTGAGACGAAAATTGCGCCAACAGGGCCGAATCAAAATTTTGGTCCTTTGTGCCAAGTTTGGTTCGATTCTGAGAAGGTCGAATTGGAACCCCTTTTTGGCGGGCCTACGACCTACTCAAACGGACGATTTTGTACACGGCTAATCGGAATCCAAAACTGGACATACCGTTGAGTTCCTCTCCTCAAACTGAATCCGTAGACATTTAGTTTAACAACTTTAGAGACCATAGACTTTGGCACGCATTTCGGTGCAAAGCGGGTCCAACGGCGGACATCGTTTTGACCCGAAACTACGATTTTGCCCATGTTCCAGAATTAGACTTTTGGACAGGCATTTCCTAGGTATATATTTTACACTGAGTACGTTTTTGATGTTTGTTTCAGCATCCGAGGTTGTTTGGAGATTTTGACTTATCTTGACTGACATTATGATTACCTGGACTTGCCACTTTGTACCATCAGGCAAGATACCTTGCCACCTTACTCTGTAATTATTTTACTTTATTTTCCTATTATTTATTTTCAGTTTCATATATATTGCTCTATGTTTTACATCACTGTGTGTTCAAGTCACACTTGGGTGCAAGAGACCATATCGGTCGTTTTATTTGCTTTTACATTATTTTTGTATTGACTTAGCTTAGTCGGCCGGCCACCGATACGTATGAGGCGTGCGACGGATAGGAGTAAACTGCCAATAGAATTGCATGCTAGAAGACTTGGCGGTTAATAGAGGTTCATGAGTCATGGATGTGACCCTACTAGGCATTGGGTGGGAAGAACAGTTCCCTAACGTATGGGTCATATATGCACCGTCTTGATTGCCGGTTATCTCCAATGGGAGGTACGGTCCTGATAGCCAGTTATCTCCAGTGGGAGGTACGGTTCTGATTGCCGGTTATCTCCAGTGGGAGATACGGTCCTGATTCCTGATATTCCTGATCCTGCCCATACACTGTAGACTGGTTAGGCACCTGATTGCATACATATTTCTTTCTTTATATTATATAACACAGTTTATATGGCATGGTGTTTTCTTGTATCTTGCAACGTCCCTCTGAGGACCTGGTTATCTCTCCAGGTGTTTGCTCTTATCTTTCGTAGGTGATCTAGCTCTAGCCGTGATCATCGCTATTTCTCCGAGGATGATTGCACTTGGATCGTCTTCGCTTCGCTCGCCAAATTCATTTCATTTTCCATGTATCTTTTTTCTCTTACTTGTTGGTAGTGGATTTGTCTTCGCCCAACATATTGTATCAAGACAACTCATTATCATTATAGGATATCTTTTATTCATTTATTTTTGTGTGGATGAGTTAGTTATGGTTCTACTGCATTTTACAGCTTATGTATCCATACGAGGCCTATGTACTTCGTATGAATACAGCTGGCATATCTACGTTCCTAGTCCTACATATTTTGGGACTTGGGCGTTACATGCGGCTCAAGAGTCCTTTAGAGCTTCATGCGGTTCAAAAGTCCTGCAGTGCCTCATGCGGCTCAGAAATCGCCAATACCTCCATGCGGCTCGGGTAAAAGCCGCGTGGCTCTGTGCGGTTCGCCTCTACAGCTGGCCATCAAGCAGTGGCCTTATTTAATGCTCTGACATAACACGACAACTCTGACATAAAGGTGAATTGACAGCTCTGACATAAAGCTGCAATGATGACTCTGACTTAATGGCACGCTCCTAGGGAAACAAAGAAAATCTTTATAGCTGGCATGATCCACCAATTTCGAAGCTCCATATGCGGCTACCATCCTTCATGCGGTTGCCACTCCCATGCGGTTGCTACACCCAGGCGGCTCTGACACGTGGCCACCCTTATGCGGTTCGACTGGAGGCTACCCCATGCGGCTCGGATCGTAGGGGGCACCCTTATGCGGCTCCGATTTTGGGAAGCCACACCCATACGGCTCTGACACGTGGCCACCCTTATGAGGTTCGGCTGGGGGCTACCCCCATGCGGCTGCTACTCCCATGCGGCTCGGATTATGGGGGCCACCCTCATGCGGCTCGGATTAAAGTACTTCCATGCGGTTCAGATAAGGCCACCCTTATGCGGCTCTGACACGAGATCACACTCATGCGGCTCAACTATGACAGTCCTCCATGCGGCTCACAGCAGTTGGGACACGTGGCAGGAGTTGATCAAATCTTAATAATTCAGATTTATTGTAATCGACATAACAGGCAGTTGGGACACGTGGCAAGAGATTGACCAAGATTTATTCACTTAGATTTGCTGATATCAACAAATCATTACAAAATAGATTTGTTGCAATCAACATTAATTGCCCAAATCGATTTTCAACAAACTGCGCAGATTTGGTGCAATCAGCATTAACTGTCCAGATTTGTTACAATCAATATTAACAGCCAGATTAATTTCAAACAAAGAAGATCAAGGCAAATCTTCACCAAATCCCTAATAGCCCGCTTTTAAAGGATTAATTACTGCACACCCTACTTATCACAAAGCCCTATAAATAGCAAGGTGCCATTCCCTTGCAAAGAGGAAGAGCAGAGAGAAAGAGGAGAGAGAGCGGCGGAGACACAGAAAGAAGCATAAGAGCACAGAGTATCCAACAAAAGCATTTCTTTCCCGGAGCCGAAGCTGCGTCCAATCGTCCAAGGAGTAAGGCAGAGTTGTCGTCACTCTCCCGAGCCTCTATCGTTACCCTCCAGAAAAACTAAACAATTGTACTTAGATTGCTGTACCTATGTTTTCGTCCCTAAGCTTTCTTTGTACGAGCGAGTTTGTGTTGTGAAGTAAAAGTCCAGTCCTCCTATAAAACTGTTCTATTCTTTTACAATCAATGGCAAACAGGTCATTTTGGGCCGCATAGGTCTTTTAGTGCTCGGCCATGCTGGACCGCATAAGACTCATGTGGCTTAGGTCGCAATCTTCCTTAGCCACGTGTCCCTCCAGTAGTGCCACCAGTCCGCATGCAGCTTAGAGACTTTTGAGTCGCATAGATCCAGCATTCTAGGCCGTATAAGGCTCATGCGGCTCTGGTCGCAGTCACTCTTAGCCGCATAAAATTTGGAGACTTTTTGGGCCGCATAGATTGAGCCGCATTAGGCTCATGCGGCTCAGGTCGCAGTCCTCCTGGCCGCATGACATACCTGGGCCCTAGGTTCAGGCACGTGGGCCCTATGTCTGGTGACATGACATTTTTTTGACTTTTTCAAAATGTCACGTCTTATCTTCTTTTTGTCAGGATGTGTCATAGTTGTCAGTTTTGACAGAGTTGTCAGCTTTATCAGAGTTTGTCAACTTTGTCAGAGGGGCTTCTGCGGCTGATCAACTTGGTCGCATAAGTAGCTCTTACTTCTGCGGACCAAATCAGTTTGGTCGCTTTTTAATATAATCAAAGACAGTGAAGATTGGCCGCAGGGACATGCCGAGTCTGTCATACGGCTCTTCCTTCTGCGGACCAACTTGGCCTAAAGTACTCATGCGGTTAGCTTTGTAAATGTGATCCACATGAACCCCATATTTTTCATGCTTCTACAAGCTCATCAACGAAATCACAACCATCCAATGCTTCTATCATCTCTCTGTCTTCTCGAGAGAGTGCAGGAGTTTGAACTGTAGAAGGATCTATGATATCCGGAACAATGTCTTTTGAGGTTAATGTTTCTCCAGGAAATATAACCCTTGGAACATCATCAGTGGATGGTGGCAACGTCACACCTGCTGCATCAAGTGTAGACAGAAGAATGGTGATCTTTATGACCACTGGTTCTGAGATAGGAAACGAAGAAGTGTCCGCTGTAGCAGCTGGAGCAGGAGCACTGGTTGTTGGGATCTCTACAAATAGAAAATGTATATATCAATACCCAATTGGTTAACTTCCATTAGACTGAAAGGGTAAGTGTATCACCTTTTGGAGATAGTCGATCCTGCGATGGCAGTGATGGTTCTGGTCGACCAGGAGACTGTCCTGGCTCTGATGGAGTAGGCGAGGTTTCAGTTTCCTGCTGCACAACTTTGGTTGCCAATAATTTTCTTTTCGTTTTGCGCTTGAGCGGTATAAAGGTGATCCCATGGTTCCAGAAGGTTCATCCTGCACATCCGGACCTCTATTAGTCTCTTTAGTAGAAATTCTACGTTCTTTCGGGATTGGAGAAGGGGTTGTCCCCGTTCCCCCAGAGGAAAGTCTTGCCTCCATTTGACGCGTTTGAGATCTTGTCCTTGCCACGGGCTATTCAGTAATAACAACTGCTTCTTTCTTTTTCTTCCTCCGAGCCTTAGGGGGAGAAGGAGGTTCAACTGGGACAAATTGAGTAATGAGTCCCCAGCTTTCTGTCTTTTGCTAGCCCCTTTTACATAAGATTTCTCTTTTTGCTTCATAAGGGAGATATGCAGCGGGTCATGCACTTCATCAGGGAAGCCGACAAGCGTAGCCCCTAGAGGCTCCTCAGCAGGAATAATTTCCTTAGCTTCTTTGAATTTCAGATTAGTCTTGGCCCCTGCTCGCGATCGCCTGATATAAACAAAACTATCAGACAAAGAGAAGCCTTCAAAGAAGGTATTGGCCGAACTATAGAAATTCACGTATGTATATAACATATGCGGACCCGCTTCAAAATTAGCAGAGGGCATTGTGAATATAGCCTTAGTACCCCTCGCACTATAGTACCTCCATCCTCTCGTACCATCGATCAAATAGCCAAAAGCTTTTAGGAAGGTGGTTGCGTTTCCAACATGCATTTGATCGTAGCGAATTGGCTAGCAAATCATCTAGGCAGCTATAGCTCCAGAAAACCCTCACCCTCGAACCGATAAACTAGGTGAGAAGGTCTGATCATCTTCAACCACATAAAAGCAGCTAGAGGTGGACGAGTAGCCATAGGCTCTAAGTCCATGAGTAGAGGCAGAAGATTCTCATATCCAGGAGGAGGAGCAACTTTGATGAATCTCCACTCAGAACCCATATTCAATGCCTTTCTGCAATCAGGAAGGGTGTTCACTTTCCATCAAGACGTAGCATAATATCTGATGAAATCTCCTTCTACAGCACCTCGAGAAGAATCCATTAGGGTAGGGTGGTGCAGTAGTAACCAGCCGAATAAATAACTATACGACATCTCAGTGCGAAGAAACTCGTCCCGAGTGTCGGGATTCTCTATTATGGTATCTGTGAATGAACAAAGACATGCATTCAGCCGGCAAGTCATTGCAGAAAGAATGTCCATTTTGTGCCTAAATACTAGACGCACAGTCGGGATTCTCTATCATGGTATACCTTAGTGGATTCAGTCGACGACACTGGCTCCGGAAACCACGAACCATCGTAGCCAAAGAGAGAGAAAGCCTACCAGGGTAGCTTCTCGAGACATATATCTTTCTGCCACCTTGTCTTATATAAGTCACGATAGGGGTGCCAGCAGCAAAATCACGTTAAAATTCCAACAGCTCATTGTCGACATGCCTCGACCTTTCTATCAATTTTTTGATAGTACTGCAGTCAAGTGGTTCAAAAAAGCGGGGTTCAAAATCTAGGTGTTATTGCACCTTAGGTTCCTAAATGTGGCCCAAGAATATATATACTAGCCACTTAGACAGGTAACACGTCCCCATTGCTTTGCTCTTATACAACAGAGTGCAGATCATGAAGTGACATAACAATTTTTCAAAAACTGCCACCATTTGCGGGTTCTTCTTAGCTAAGGCATCCAGTCCTTCGTTTGTTGGCACGTATTCTTCGTAGGGGTTATCATCCATTGGTAAATGAGAAATATACTACATCTCATGAAGGGCGAGGCCTATCTCTCCACGAGGGGTCATGAAAGTAAAAGTCGAATTATTGTACTTCTCTACCAGGGATAAAAATATATTAGAGTTGGTATGAATGCCACAAGAAGTAGTCAAAATGGGTTCATAAAGCTCCAACTCAAGTAACTTGTTCCTAAAATTGTTCAAATCCCACACTGAAAGTCAGTTCCATCGTTTGATTTCTGGATTCATCAAACCTGTCAGCCGCATATTCGAAATCGGATACCTTCCTTCGGCTTTAACAAATACGTTTCTTAAAGAAAGGTATTCTGACTGGAATCTTTAGAGATGAATCCTCAGCAGGCAGACAACTCAGTCTTAAGCCTCTCAAGTGGGTGCTATGCCTCTTTGAGTAACTGAAGATAATGTCCCTCCTCTGAGGCCCTACTTTGTGACCTATCCTTCCAACTCTAGCCTGTTGGAAAAGATCCAGATCCCATGCCATGTTTCGAGGATGGATGGCATGAGCATAACGGGATAGAGATAGATGTCTTGTCATATCGGTGAGATACATTAATCTATCTCCACTATGATGAACTCGCATTTTTTGCTTCGACTTGGGCTGAAGTCATTTTCAATAGTTTCACTAAACAAGAAAAGCTAGTTTCTTGTCGGGAACTTAATCCAAACTTATGAAGGGTTCACCATTTATTAGACATAATAGAGTCATGTTATCTTAGGACTCTAGCAAAGCTATTCTAGAAAAAGGAAGGTCATGTTGAGGAAAGAAGACGTGAGATAAATCTTCCTGATACTCTGATATTCAGAAAGCAGAGGCCAGTATCTCTACATGAGGATCTTCTCCGAGGTCAATAGAAAGAGAAGAAACAAAGTTCAAAATCATGAACGATCATTTCAAACTTTGCACAAAATCTTCACAAAAATGACAATCTCCAAGTTTGCGCACACAGTACAAATTACGCATACAGTGTAACAGCCTTTGAATGGCGAACGATAAAATCCTAAGTTTGTGCCCTATGACAATCTTATTATTATTTGTGCATGAAGCATGACAAATCCTTAAATTTGTGCTTACATAACAACAATTCTTAGATAGCGCAGACAGTGCAGAAGTCCCTAATTTGTGCATGTGATAGTTCAAATTTGTGCATATGAAAGTTCAAAGTTTGTGCATATGATAGTTCAAAATTTGCGCATATGACAGTTATTGATTTTACGCGTGTATGTTTTTAGTGCGCAGCGCACTTTATATAGACAAAGAGTGCGCGATATGCTTTGGCCAACACTCTGAAAGAGGTGGCGCTATTTGTGAAATTGTGCAGCGCAAACCAGCACACTCTGAAAGAGGTGGTTGATGCTGGCTTTTTTAAGCTGCCATCGAATGGCGCTAAGCCTACTGTTCATCATCCTCTATCACCTTTATGTGCTGTGTTTGCCTCTTCGGCTCTCGTCGACGGTGGCATGTACTATGACACCCTCAATGGTGACGTGTGTCACGCCCCGCTCCCGTAGGAGCGATCGTCCTTGCTAAGGCGTGATGCCGCACGAGCCTAGATTGCGCTCGTGCAAGGCGGATTCCATAACGGCCGATTTCAGCGGCTGCGACGGGGTCGTCGCACAGAAGTCCCAAGCAGAGACATTAAATAATAGCAGCGGAAATTAAGAACAAACACAAGTTTTTCAAAGAAGCTCTTTATTGATATTGAAACAACGGTTACATTGGGGGTGCAAGGCCAATATTACAAATCTCTCAAGCTCATTCAAGCTCACATTACAAGTCACTTAGCTCTCTCTCATCTCTCAAATACAAGTCTTGATCCAGCGGAAGCTTCGGAAGGCGACGTCCATACATTATGTCCCGTATAGTCTTTACTCCATGCGGCCGCACGCTTCGAATCGCCAAGGAACTCCGTGCCTCGATGCATCCAAGTGAGCTCCGCGCCACGAGCTTCTACTTGTGCCTGCATATGGAAACTATGTGGGTGTCAGTACTCAACTGTACTGGTGGAATGAGCTCCTCGCCCACCCATACAAACCCAACACGTTTGATTTACTTTGTGCAACGTAGTCACTTCTTATCAATTGTCTTTCTAGTCTTGCCTTAGGATCAGTTTTTTAGGACCGACACCTTGGCTATCTTGTGTCTTTAGACCATCTCGTGCTTGCAACATTCAACGTTAACCTATCGAGTCGTGTTTGCCTTACGGCCATAATCAGGGACGCAACTACGTGATGAGGCTCCATTTCCGTGTGACCATTCTTCAAAATCCTGTGTGCCTTGCCTCATAACTATGTGCGACTCAACCATATCGCCGCCTCGCGGCCCTTGCTACTTTGATCACCAACTGACCCAATCAAGACTTGTGAATCTTAGTATTACTCAAACAACATTGCCTTGCGGCGTTTTTCTGACTTAAACTCAACCAACTCAACCATAACCATGCAACTTATATGCCGACAACATAAGACTCGATGCCACATCTCGTGCCGAAGCACGTTGCCTACGTTGCAGCCAAATCTTAGGCCCAAAATTTCGTGTTCCAACTGTAGACACACATTCAACTCAACTTCCTTGATATACTACACTCAATACTCGACTCAATCTAAAGGCACACACGCGGATTGCCGCCATGCCGACTCATCTATATGATTTGGTCACTGACTCCCAGAGCCATCATGGACTCCTCTAGCTTTTGTTAGATGGGGTCCTTTCAACGTAAGTAGCGAGCCCTGCTGCAAGTTCTCGCCAAACCCGTGCCCAACACAGCTAATTAATTGTTTTCTATTGCCCGCAACGGTCCCGTGGCCTCGGGTTGCCGTGCGGGGAAACGCTCACCTTGTCAACAAGTTGTCCATGACCATGCAAGACTCGACTCAAACTGACGTCTCACATAGTCATGCTACCTCTAGTGTCACCATTTCTTTCAGGGCCAAGTTTAATATTTCTTTCTTATGAGACCGCCTCGCCGACAAGTAGCCGCGAGCATACTTCTTTCTTATGAGACCACCTCGCCGACATGTAGCCGCAAGGCCTCGCCGACCTGTAGCCGCGAGCATACTTCTTTCTTGCCCTTTTTCCAAACTCAATGAATCAACCGTGGTTCATGCCTTAAATACTAAGTCCGTGCATTGTGCCTTAGGCCCATCGTGCTTCTATGCGACGCTATCGCCCAACTCATACTCCATACGACTAGCTTTGAAACCGTAGGATTTTGTGGCTATACTCAGCCGTAGAACTCATAGGACCGTGCATGGAATGACTTAGGTCGACCGCCATCACTTTGCCTAACTTCACCAAGCCTACAACTTAACTCAAGGGACGAGCAAAGGCTATGCCAAGCCTTGCATCATGGAAGCGTGCATGCTTTATCGAGCATTTACGCGGGCGACGCCTATGACTTAGGCTACGTTCATAACTTCGCCTACTCAACCAACTTTCCTTCTCCCAAGCCACGGGACGAAGGATCGAATGTTATTTTCAAAGTACGCCGTGCACCAACTCTAAGACGGTTGTTGGACCTTTCCATATTCTAATTCAATTCGACCCGTCGAGATTATTCCCTTTAGCTATGTGAATTCTTCTCTTTTATTATCAAGCCTACTTGTGTAAGTTGAAAACATGCGATTTATTATGTGAAGGCTAAGATGAGGCAAGTTTACCGAAACTACCCTACCTGAGCGAGCGATCGCCTCGACCGAGCGATGTCTTCCACCAGCCGTTGCAAGGCTAAGGCCGAACGCCGTCGGCGTTTCGATTCCTCCGATTGACTGAGCGGGACGGGACACTATAACGTGTACGGCGGAGCTCCGGCAACTCTCTTGCCTTTGTCAGCGGTCGACTTCTTTGGGGCCATTTTCTTTGATGATCGAAAACTTTTGAAAGCGGAGAGGAGGAAGACGAAGAGCTTGAGAAGAAGAAGTTTTGGAGTAATAGTTTTTTTCTCTCCTCTCAGATATTTATAGCTAAGATCGAAGTGTAACGGCTGCACAAATTGTGCGTGAAATTCGGGGTCGGTTAAGCTTCCGTAGTGTGCCAAACACATGAAACGCTTCTTATTCAAAGTATTTCAAATTTCAAAAATTTTCAAATTTGAAAACTTTGAAGGGGTCTTGTAGAAGCTAAAAATTGCTAAAAAGAATTTATTGTACTGGAAAAATGGCGCTCAAAGTCAAATGACGCTCATAAATAAATAGCGCTCAGAAAACAAATGGTGCTTAGAAATAAGTGACGCTCACAAACGAATGGCGCGTGATCCCATGTGGTAATCTTCCTTGGGAAGCTGAAGTACTTGTCATAATGACTGACAATGCGTCAGTCGAAGAAAATACTTTCGAATCCCTGTTTGACGTAACAAAAGGTTGAACGAACTTTTTGCTTTATTGAACGTATAAGGTATCTGTGTACAAAAAAGAAGTCCTAAAGAGGATATTCTAAGTACAGGGAGAGGAGGTTTCTGGAAAAGTATGACGGTGGAGATCGAGCACTACAACGGCTCCTTTACTCCTTGACGATCTGACGACGAATCAACCTTGCTATGGCTCTCTGGTGGCTTTGATGGGACTCTGGGGACATCGATCAAGAGGCTGTCTGGATGAGATGATCCCTTGAAGATGGTTGGTTCTTTGGTTGATAGGTGGATGAGGGTGGTCGTCTTCTTCGTGGATGGAGATCTCTGCTCCTTTGAAGATTATCGATTGTCGATGTTTCCTCTGTCGATTTCGATACTTTGGTGGAAGAAGAACTCTTTCTATTTATAGAGAACCGAGCACATATGTGATGTGCATTAGGGTTCCTGAGATATAAAAGAATCTGCCGTCATTGTACGGTGCAGGCTTCTGCAGCGCTGACAAGTGGCGGACATCGAGATTCCCCTCAAACGATATCTTTGGTGGTTATAAACATAACCGAAGGAGGTGACACGTGGCATGTGCCAATTTGCTTGCTCGGATACAGTCGAGTAAATCTTGGGATTTCATCTTAGAATTAGAGTCTAATTGATCAACGTCTAAGATTTAAATCAATATGATATGATATCAATCATGATTTAATCCCAATCCTCTCTACAAGAGGCAGTTTAAACAAACCAATTAGGGTGGAGTCATGCTTCCTGCACCTCTAGTGAGGACTAAGTGCTGTTGTGCTTCTGTGGGGACGAGTAGACCGTACTTTTGGAGACGACAAAACCTCTGTGCTTTCAGGCGACGAGTGGACTTGGCTTCGAATGACGACGAGACTTCTGTGCATATAGAGCATCTTATGAAGCTGTGTTTTGGGCTACCAGAGTCATTATGCTGTAGGCGATAAGTAGGCTTGTGCTTCAGGTTGGCGAGGTTACTCTGCTTTTGCAGCGACAGGTTGAGTTGCATTGGTTGCGATGGGAGTTCCCAAGTCTCTTGTAGAGAAGTGACTTAAGCTTCTGATCTGGAGCAGATGACTGCACTGTGGGAATGGAGATGGTGTGAGCATATCACCATCCTGTGCCTCATATAGACGCAGATAAGTAGCTGCGCCTCTGAACAGTGGAGACGTTGGCTTCGAAAGGAAGGGTATAATACCCTTGCGCGTTTGAGATTGGCGCAAGTAGATAGCTGTGCCTCTGGATTGCAGACACCGGCTTCTGGAATAAAGAAAGGGAGGAGGGCCCTACCACCATCTTGTTCCTGAGGTTGGCGCAGGCCGGTGGCTGCACCTCTGGCTTGAAGGCTCTGGCTTCTTCAAAGTGCTGAGTTACTGATATACTTCTGAGAAGCTATGCCTACTAGAATATTAGAACATGCTTAGGTGGAGGTCAATCCTCCAGCGTGTGTATCGAGAAGAAGGAAGGCTGTGCTTCGATGAAGATTGCATTCCTTGTAGATCCTTCTAGGCTTCTGTCGAATTTGTACTAGATCCTTTGCAGAAGAACAGAATTAGTCCCTTATGTGTGGTCTTGATGTGTCTGTACTAGACTTTGGTAGACATGACAATGAAGGGACTTCTCTCCATATCTTCTGTTTTGTCTTTTTAGCACTGAGCCTCAGTCTTCTACATCTTCTGCGCTTTGGTGAAGGGATGTCTTCAGCTGAGATTTTTTATGGTTCTACAATCCCGAGCACATGGTGCTCGAGAAGATTGTATTTGATTTTGTCATAATGACTGACAGCTGCTTCGTGCTATTTATCATTTGGCATGAGGTAATCACTTTCTACAGATTCTATATGAAGCAGATGGTGCCAATCAGCAAATTGCGCCAAGAGCGACTTATCAGTCGGCGCCATTTGATCAATTTTTATCCAGAAGTAGTTAGATGACGTGGCGTGCATGCCACTAATCTTGAGAACGTGCACATGACACTTCCCACGTCCAAGCACATCTCTTTTACTGAATGCCATGCGTCACAAGCAGTTAAACCAACAGTTCGTACGAATGAATATTGGCGCTCCAGTTGCAAGTGTGCGCCAATCAGGGTAACAGTCTGACAGTTATTTCAAAACTCTATAAATAGAGTTGCAAATTACTTCTCAAGCATCACTAATGACAATAATCTCCTAACCAAGTTGCTGCAGTACTCTCTAAAGGCTTTCTTCTTCGACATCGCATCGTCTAAGGGATAAAGTGATCGTCTTCTGATCAGATTCCTACAGTTGAACTTCCCTAGAATCAAAATTGTACGTTGTACTTTCTTTTCTTAGTTTGTAAACTAGTTTTCTTGAAAAACTTTTATTCTCGCAAATAGTTGGAAGACACAACGTAGTAAGCTGTAAAAATCTAATAAAAACACCAAGTAATAATAACCAAAGTACAACATCACAATATGCTATTACGTTCCCAGAGTATCACTACACCACTAGTTATTATTAAAACTTTAAAAGAATAATACTAGGGACAAATCTGATAGCAAAAAGAGACAGCTCATAATACAAATATCCAAAGTAAGTCACTAAACAAATCTAGGAGATAAAACTAAATCTCTATAGCGCCTAAGTACTGAGTCATGGCTCCATCCTTCTCAGGTAAGGTCCCGGGCTCTGGCCCATAAAAGATTAGACAAGATCCTAAAGTTCACCTACAATATATCCAATCTGGAGTAGAGCAAAGTACATTCTACAATAATGAAACAAGTACAACATGTGAACAAGTATGAGACAATGAACGGAATGAACATGAAAAGCAAATGCATAATCTAAACTGAATATGAAACATGTATTAAAAGATCCTGACATGTGATTTGAAATAGCTACTAGAATATATGACCGGCTGGAGAAAGATCATGAATAAGCACAATATAATGGTATGGCTTAGAATCCCACTTGCACGATGTGAGACCTAAGCTATCATGCAATGTCCTAATTTGGGCTTTGGTCACATATATATATTATTTTCCCTCCCCCAGATACCAGTAAAGATCAATGACCAAAAATATAGATCAAGTCATAAAACAATGTGTCCGATATGAAAAGAACATGACATGAAGTAAATGAGTCAAAATTATAGAAGTACTTGCCTTGATCGGGGAGATCAGTAATAGGAAAGATAGAAATCTCTAGGTCCACCTAAAAATAAGTACAAGTTGGTTAATGATCTAAATATTTATACTTGTTATTTATTACTAACTAGCTAACTACCCATGAGCTAATTACCTATATATAAACCAGCTAATAGATTTTGCATTAATGAATACTAGATAAAAAGAGTTAAATCACTACATGGCAAAATAGGCTATATATTCTAGCTTAACAAAATAATAGATATATCCACTAGTTAAAATTCTAGTTGATTAACTATACATATATACATCTAGAACTTGTAAGAAAATAATATACTAATATTTAGATAGCAATTAGGAACCCAATACTCATTAGTAAAATTACTAGATAATCAATCTAACCAGGAATATTTAGCAAAATATTTCGTATCAAAATAGGTGACAGCAAAATACTATCCTAGCATAATTTACAACTAATAGTAAATTATCTATGCAAATATTAGAACTGGCTACCACAAAAATACTATGGTTTAACAATATTGATAACTAAACTACAACTAACTATTAGTAAGCACACCTTAGCTATAGCAACTACTCAACCCACCTCAATATAGGCTCGGCCCAGGGCCTAGGTATTGCCATTCCCAACTCAACAATTGTTTCGTCCATAACACTGGCAGCCCATCCCACAGTTGCACCCAACAATAACATTTAATGGACCCGGCCTGTTAGGCCCAGCCCTGCTTATGTTCACAGCCCATACTATTTTTACTGCTATTTCCATTCTTTTCTTTTTCTAACTCAATTCAATCACAGCCCAACCCATACATTATAGTTCAGCCCGACCCACTCAGAACCCTAACTACAAAAGACCCACACTCATGCCCAACTCAGTCAAGCCTACTGATATGTGATCCATTCAAAATCTACCATAACAATATAAATTAGAAATTCAACTCCTCACCAAAGGTTCAATACTAACCCAGCTTCACTCAAAAAGTGAGTGACTGCCTCTGCACCCAAACAAATATTCAAACTTAAAGCAGATACGACAAGCCCAACTACTGTTACTCTACAGACCAACTCAAACTTATTACCAATTCCAAATCTACACAAATTTAACTACAATTCATTCAACTAGCCTACAGGCAAATGAACAAAAAGTTTAATAAACAAATAAGACTAAAATCGAAACTATCAATTAGTCAAAATTAAACAAACAACAACTACAATCTCTTACCGTGCTACACCCATTTAGACACTGATACTCCTTCGACAATCTGTTGCATCCATCGCAGCAACATGTCTCCACCCCCGACACACTTCGCTAACTCACACTTGGTTGAACAAAATACCTGCAGAGAATTGGACTCCGTCCGGAGCAAAGGCGCGATCCCAAAGCATCGAACACGATCTCCCCATGTCAGCTACGGGTCATGGTCCTATTGGGACATTATATCGAACAGGTTCAAGACAGATCAGAGGAGTCAACATTAAGAGTATCACACATATTTTCTTTCAAAAATTTATGAAAGAAACAATACAGTAAATCATAGAAACTCTAATTAATCCTTACCAAATGGTTTCAGTCCTAATGCACTCTCAGATCACTCAATTAAGTCTTCTAGCAGAAACACTTTCAATCTGGTGAAATACCAACCAAGAACAGACCAAAGATTGGATTGATCACCAAAATCTGTGAATCTGTCATTAAATTGAAAAAAATTAGGATTCAGAACTTACTAGTCCCATCTTCATCTTCAATAGTTACTCCGACTACGATTTGCTCAAGAAATGGTCGAACACCCCAGATCCAATTTGTTCTAATTTACTATTTAGATCAGAGGAATGAAAATCAAGGGAATCAAACCGATCGAGTCTAGATTCTAAAGGAAGTAGGAAGGATCGGTAGAAACTTATCGAGAATTGTATCGATCAATGGAGGACTCGTCGATCCACGACGAGATGACCAAGCGAACTCGGAAGGAACCGTCGGTAAAGGAAGATGATGAGCTGGCGATGGTGAAGACTGTTGGAGTTTGGCCTTTTGTTTAGGAATTTTAGTCCCACATCGGCTAGGCCAAAGGAGTTGTATCTCTATATATTAGTTATGCTCTTTTAGAGATGCACATGTGGTGGGAAGGTGCACATGGGTTTGCCATACGGGGGTATTTTTCTAATGGAAAAAAGGCTAAATCAATAATGAAGCATTCATGCTCTTTGCTTTTGGAAAATTTATTTCCATTGGAGCTAAGCCCCGTAGGGGCTTAGTTCCATAGGCCGACCACCTCCCCTCCCTATACTAAAACTTGACCCCTTTCTCCTATTAAGGCCGACGACCACATGCCTTTTGCTGACCACCCTAAAGCCCCTTCTACTCGAATTTTGTGCACTCCACCACCTCCATAATGACTCCAAGAGACCCTCTTCAACCCTATAAAGCCCAGAGTAGTTTCGTCAAATTATTTGATCGTTTAGAGGCCGATCTTGATGATTATTTCTAACCGTAACAAAAATTTTGAACACAGGGTAGTTTCGTCAACTTATTTGATCGTAAGAACGAACAGTGTTCAAAAAAAGCAACCACACCCTAAGAAGGGGTGGCACAAAATTTATGATGTGCCACGCTCTAAAAAGAGGGGCGCAAGTCAATCAGTAATGAGATTATCGTCCATAGGTCGAATCGGTTCATCCTTAATCACCTTCCATTGCTGGGTTGGCTGTCTCTCATTGAGAAGAGGGCGGCGCATATTGTGGCACGCGGGTCGACGGAGCATGAGTCGAAGGGGCGGCGATGCCCTTCCTTTTGTCTGCAGCAATCTTTTTGGGGGCGATGTCGTCAAGAAGATGGTTAGAAAAGAGGGCTGCAAGAGTTCAAGAAATTTTCTCAGAAGATTAAAAGTGAATGTAAAGAATCACAGTCGATTAAAAAAGGATTATTTATAGCTAAAAGTCGGAATCCTAACAGTCACACCCAATTATGCATAAAAAATCGTAAATGGTCGCAACAGACAGCGCGACTGGCGCAACTTGACTCAGTCAAAACTTTCATGATTCAAAGTATTTCAATACTTTGAAATTTTCTTAAGTTTCAAAAACTTTGAAGGGGGTCTTGTATGGCCTAAAAATTAAGTTGCGCCATATATTTACTACTAAACAATCAAATTGCGCCCCAAAAATCAAGCTGCGCCACTAAGACGAAGCTCAGAGATCAGACTGCACCACTGATTAGGTTGCGCCATATATTAGACTGCGCCCAGTTATATTACGCCAAAGTCTACGTGGCATCTGACATTTAATGGCCATCATTACCTGACAGCACGGGCAACTGACAGCACAGTAAATGGAGAAAATCTCTTCGAATCTCTCGAATTGTGCCGCTCGAGGAGATCTGATTGACAGCTGTCCTACACATCTTATGAGTTGCGCCTTGGCGTAATCTAAATAAATTCCTTAGTTGCGCCTAGGCACAATCTGAACAACTTCATCTCAAAAGCTGACACGTGCTTATGCATTAAGTTGCGCCTAGGCGCAACCTAATCAGGCGCAATTTGACTTGTTGACTGAAGCTCGCGCAACCTGATGACATTGAGACAACTTTCAATCTAAAACAGGATGACATGGCGCACATGCGACTAATCTCTTAAGATGTATCTACTATTCTATACACGACCACGCACATCTCAATCATATGATGCCACGCATCTAAATACAGTTAGTACACGATTGATTAACTGAATGAAAGTTGGCGCAACATGAAGTTGGCGCAACCCAATGTGGTACAATCCAGCCTCGCGCACATCAGAATAACTGCTAAAATAATTATTTCTAGAACTCTATAAATATATTTTCCAATCATTGTTAAAGCATCACAGAGATCAAGAACTCTTGCAAAATTGCTGCTGTATTCTCCAGAGGCTCTAGTCTTCAAGTTCACATAGTCCAAGGGATAAAGTGATCGTCTTCTGATCAGATTCCTACAGTTGTACTTCCCCAGAATTCAAATTGTACTCTTGTACTCTTTTTAAAAGTTTGTAATAGAACAACTTTTTGTTTTTGCGAACAGGCTTCTGGAATAAAAGAAGGGGTTGAGTGCCTTACTACTATCTTGTTTTTGAGGTTGGTGCAGGCAAGTGGCTGTACCTCTGGCTGGAAGGCTCTAGCTTCTTCAAAGTGCTGAGTTGCTGATATACTTCTGAGAGGCTGCGCCCATAAAAAATCAAAACATGCTTCGGTGGAGGTCAATCCTCCAGTGTGTGTATCGAGAAGAAGGAAGGCTGCGCTTCGATGAAGATTGCATTCCTTGTAGATCCCTCTAGGCTTCTATCGAATCTGTACTAGATCCTTTGTAGAAGAACAAAATTATTCCCTTATGTATGGCCTTGATGTGTCTGTACTAGACTTTGGTAGACATCACAATGAAGGGACTTCTCTCCATATCTTCTGTTTTGACTTTTTAGCACTGCACCTAAGTCTTGTATCTTCTGCGCTTTGGCAAAGGGATGTCTTCAGCCGAGATTTTTCATGCTTTTACATATATATCTTGATGTGTGCGGCGTGTCTCGTGAGCCATAACTTCACTAGGTACTATAGCAGAAACATATCATGCATTACTCATTCTTTCTCTATGTCACATTTTATAGCATCTTCGTAGTTCAGTTCAATATCTATTCTCAGGACAACACTTTTATGTGAACATATTTCAGGGGAGTAGATCATGTAAGGAAACATAACACACAAAACGGACATAACCATTCAACGATTCTTACCTAAATTTGACGATCCATCTCTGCACAAAACAAGGAATAGGATAAACCGAATGTGTACATATTTAAACTGTATATACAATGTGTTTCCTGTTCGTCTTCGCATGGTTAGGCTAGAAAAAAATCTTTATCGATGTATGCACATCGATTAGCAGCTATGACTCAAGGCTCAGCTATGCACTGATACATGCATACACTAGCAGGTGTGACTCAAGGTTTAGCTCCGCACTGATATATACACATACTAGCAGCTACAGCTCAGGGTTCATCTCTTCACTAATCGACACCTATCTATATGACGGTCCATGGGTTACTCCCCATGATTAACCACTGGGACGTTCTAGCCTATCTCACTAATAGACACGACATCATCCTAATCGCGAGGTCTCTTTTATCTCAGGGTGTACAGTCCCTTTTATGGATGAGCAGCTCCAAGTGCCCCAGGAACCGATTGAATGACTATATCTTGTGATCAAGTTGTCCAGACCAATGCATAAATGCAATATATCAGATAAAATATCTACGATGCACAGTTTATCGATAAGAAGACATTTCCATCATTTTTCTGTTCCATATCCATTAATTCAAGAAACCAGGTACTTTCTATATGATTTAATCATATTACAGACAATAAGGAACATGCGAACAATTCTACTTACGTAAACATAGTAACATCTTAGCATCATTAAACCTATGCTTCTCTTATCGCTAGCATACAATTCTTGTTCTTCTTATTAAGCATGGCAAGGTTTATCAATTGAAGCAACATTCTAACTTTAGCATGGCATCATCTTATCACGTTTAGCATGACAACATGTAAATTCTCTTATAAGCATACTGATTCGATATACTAACATTATCAATGATTACCAACTTGTTATTAGCAATGACATTCATTCAAAAACATAGATTCTTATTAGGCGTGAAAGAATCAGAAAGTATGGTCCTTGTTCATTCACCCAGATCAATAGTCTTCTGTTCTAGAGCTAGCAATCCGATTTCTCTGTCTATATGTGCCTTCACGGAGCGGGACACTACAATAATAAGCCACAACAATAGCACAAGTATCAAGACAGAAGTGTGCTACGATGAGCCACCATATCAAGCTAGACAGGACAAGAATCAAGAGTACGTCACGACTGTCATGCCCCGATCCCAGGAGATCGAAAACTAGCCATTGGGTGTAATGTCATACAAGTCTAGATTGTACTTGTACAAGGCACAACTATTACAGTTCTCGGTATTTCTTAAAAAATAATAACAATACAGAAAAACCAAGCAGATAAATTGAAGTCACAACATATGAGAAAATATATCTCTTTATTGATAATTGAAACCGATTACAAGACTTGCAGCTGAATACATACTTTACAACTAATTACAAGACTTTTGAATTGCCAATTGAATTTACTTGCCTTTTAGGCTTACAACTGAACTTGTCGACTTGGCTTACAATCTTACTGGTACAACTGAGCTACACTATTCGATACATTTTGTCTTGTATAGCAGAAGACATCGTCTTGCAAGAAGGGCTTCTGCATACCCATCCGATTCATCGATGTCAAGTACTGATCAAACGATTTCTCCTATGCACAAGCACCTGAAATAATGCCCACAACGTGGGTTAGTACATCATCTATGTACTGGCGAACGGTGCTGGCCCAACTCACATAAGAAGACAATACTAAGTAACCATGTTATAGAAAATTATTAAAAGTGGTCTTTCTTGTTGCCTTAGGGTCAATTAGTAGTTCATATCCTACAGAAGTAAAGCCTATATATCATTCTTAGCCAGCATAATATAAAGCAATATATGTTATCACCCTTTGGTGATTCTTATCCACGGTCGTATAGCCATCCCTGTACATCCATAATACTTACTCTGCCTGCATAAGACATTGTTAGGAACAATTTCATAATTATTATAGTTGTCACCATTCAGGTGATTCTTATCAATAGCCGACATCCTTCCCTGTAACTGAGTAATAACTTACTCTGTATGCGTATGACATCATTAGCACTTGACCTATATATATGAAGGTCACTGGCGACACGCTATCTTGGACTTTTGGTTAGACGGCTCCCCTTCAGCGGCGGGTAGTTTGTCCAGTCCAAAAGGTTTCCGAATCACCGTGCTACTACTTTAGCACGGTGCTACTACTTCGTCACTAGGTTCCCCTAGAACAAATCAATTTTTGAGGCCTCGGAATACCGTTCGAGGAACTACCTTGTCAACAAGTTGTCCATGAATGCAAATATATGCAACTTATTTATGAAGAAAACATATAATGCATAATAAGAAGAACTAAGTAAATAAGCCACTATTCTCAATTAAACCATCATTCTTATTCGTATTGCCTCATATGCCTTAAGCCAACGCTCGCATTACCATCTGCCCAATCCAGGATCTTAGTGTAATCAATATTCTACATCGGTACTTGTCATCCTCATTTTCTGTATTTTCCGTATTTCGTATTTATACTCGTATCTGGATTTTGGTATGTATTTTATTTTTCTCAACTTGTAGAATTTCGGTATTTCTCGTATTTTTGGTTTTTGTCATGGCTCGATTTTATTTGATTGGTTTGGTTCGGTTTATGTGTATTGGAACACCTTAGCCTAAGCTCCACCCTCAATACACCACATCCTACCCTCTTTAAAACTCCACCAACTTTTTCTCTCTCCTCATAACCTCCATTAATTTCTTCTTCTCCTTCCTCTACACAACACTCTTCTCCTTCCTCTCCACAACACCCTCCCATAGGCAAGTGCACCTTGCCACCACATGAGAACCCTATTTTATTTGTCCATTTGCTAGATTAGGACATGGTGATCAACATTAGAACTTAGCATTTTGTGATTTGGAGCCTCCATTGTTCTAGATCTAAGTTTTCTCTATTTTCGGTTTTGTATGGTTTTGATCTACTTAAGTTGGGTTTTTATGGGTTTTGATGTTTCTATGTGGAAGAGAGTTTAATTCCACCCTAGTTGGAACTTTGGAAATCTGGATTTGGAGTTCGGATGGCCAAGTTATGAGGTTTTGAAGTTCTGGGAACCATTGGAGCTTCTTCTCAGCCATGGAGAAGAAGACCCAGACCCTGCGTGCGTGTTTTTATGCGTACGCAGCTCTCTGCTTGCGTGCTTTTGCACGTACACAGCTCTCTGGCTTGCGTGCTTTTGCACGTACGCTCCTCTCCTGCTTGCGTGACTTTTCACGTATGCAGCTCTCCTGCTTGCGTAACTTTTCACGTATGAAGCTCTCCTGCTTGCGTGACTTTTCATGTATGCAGCTCTCCTGCTTGCGTGACTTTTCACGTATGCAGCTCTCTTGCGTGCGTGACTTTTCCTCTCCTGCGTGCGTGACTTTTCACGTATGCAGCTCTTCTGCGTGCGTGACTTTTCACGTATGCAGCTCTCTTGCGTGCGTGACTTTTCCTCTCCTGCGTGCGTGACTTTTCACGTACGCAGCTCTCCTGCGTGCGTGACCTTTCACGTATGCAGCTCTCCTGCGTGCGTGACTTTTCACGTATGCAGCTCTCCTGTGTGCGTGTCTTGGGCGTACGCTGTACCCTTAACCCCTTGCTTAACCCATTGGTTCTTGGAGTTTTGGTCTTATTTCTTTAAGCTTGGCTTTTCTATAGTCCTGTATATTGATATTTCATTAGATATTTTAGGCCCATTTTATATCCTTACGCCTTTTGTCATGAACTTGATTTTACTTAATATGTTTGGAATGACTATTGTACATGGCATGGTATGACAAGGAACTAGCATAACACGACAGTGACCCGTAGTGGTGCACTCCTGACATGACCAACCTGGCATAATAGTGGCCCGTCGTGGCGCACTCCCGACAAGTTCCCTGACATGATTTATCTGAATGCTGTTGCGACGGCTAACTTAACTTGACCTGCCTTGACACCGTGGGTAGTTCTTTCTTGCTTGCTTGTCAAATCCACTTGTCCTGTCTTGCATCATGTCTAGGATGGGACTCCTGAGTACCACGGTCAGGAGCACCTACTAAAATGGATTAAGGTTAATAACTAGAATAACACAGTAGTCATGAAGAGATGACACAGCTACAGGCAATCCCCTTACCTGGGCGCTCTTGGGATCTGTAGCCTGCCGTCGAGTAGGACACATCTCCAGCACACCGTCGCGTGTTGTACCCTCTAAGTCACCTAAGGGTACATGCGTTTCCTGGACGATGTACCCACCAGAATTCAACCCCTAACTTTTGACCTGGGTAACCTGGATGGTCTGCAGGGCTTGTGGCTGTGGAACAATCTCACTGCATCTTGTTAGTAATTAGGCCTGTGATAACCCTAGTTAGTTAAAGTAGTAAGCCGTAGTATCTGCTTAGCCGTGATTGATTGAATGAGGTATAACCAGTCTAGCCATGTCTTGATTCAGTACAAGATTGCTCCCTGTCTTGATTTCTTGCATTATTATCTTGCCGATAAATAATGGGAAACCAAGTTCTGTTCAGATGAAGGGTTACAACCCCGATCCTTGTTTGGTTTACGGGTTGTAACCTGGCTATCGAAATAGTTCTATGGTTATCTCGTCGTATATCACCCTGCCATGTTTTCGTAATTTCTAGTTTTAATATTAAAATTTTCTTGTGCTAATTGCTGGCTTTTGTTCTTATTTCGTGGCCCCCTTGTGGCACTTGCTCTTTCTGGGGTTGACCCAGCTGGTTTTGTGTGGCCAGATTTTGGAGCAGCTCTCGAGGATCTACCAAGCTTCCAGCCCAATGGTGGCGACTAGAAGGAACCCGGGCTACGAGTGGGTTTTTCTATTTTGTTTCGCTCACTCTATTGTAAAACTATTCTTTTGAGGCGTTTAGCCGACGAGCACCTGTTAGCTCGATGCACTTTTACTTTCTGTCTGCCTACGGGCTGTAAACATGATTAACAAATCCTAGGGTTGATCATGTATGACTTAACTCTTGCTAGTCCTCGCATTTTGTACGACTAGCTTCATGATCAGCTGAATATGAAATATTTGGGATGCCTTATTATTGTATATTTAATGATCATACATCTTGCGACCTTACTTACTTGCTCGTGATTGAGACATTAGGCTTGTTCATGACCATAAGAGACTGTTGGCTTGTAGTAAACCCTCATATTTCTAGACAGCCGTGACCGTATATCGAGGTGGTTTCCATTTCAATATACGTAGCTGGCTATGTCTGCCCCCGCTCTCCAGTATTCTGGTTCTGGGGCGTGACAGTACTGGATAATAGAATGTTGTTACTCAATCTCTTCCTACATCTTTGATACCATACACTCTCACGATCATAATTCAAGCATACTCACTACCCAGTTCTTGGGTCTTATTATTTGTGTTACCATCTATTCATCGAGCTGAGGTTTGATATACTCACCGCCCAAGTATTTGGGACTTTTTCTTTTCCTGTCATGTAATTATTGCAAAGCACGCAAACATATATTTCATTGAAATAATTCACAGCATACAATCCATAATATAATTTACAACAGTTTTAGGGTCATGTGATTAATTACCTTTCTTTATCTTTTTGGGTTCCATGCAGGATAATATTTATCAACTCAAGAAGAAATTATAACATACCAATCCTTTTTATTAAGCGTAAAACTAAAGGATCTTTAAAGGGTTCAACACTACTCACATTCGTAAGATGATTCTCGCCATAATCGCATAGTCTTCCGAGCGATCTTTCACATATTTCCAAGTCCAACAAGGCTTCATCCAACCAACGAACCATCACAAGGCACCGTGCGGGCTGGGGCACTACAATATATACCACTCAGAAAAAGTTCCATCCTCGAAACTTAAATAAAACTTCCCCATAACTTCAACTGAATTTATGAAACTTCCCATGATCAACTTGCACTGTGCAACATTTCTCCATAATTTCTCGATTGATTCCAATTGATGTACCATCTCGCCACAGCATCCCAATTTCATTCAAAATAGTTTACCATCATCGTCCTTTCCTCCAACACTCGTGCAATTTTTTAGCACATGATAATCCACTCCCGTGGATTCATTTGAATTCAACATACCACTTAGTTGGAATTATATACGTATTTTAGGTGTCCCGGAAATACATGCACTTCGACCAAGTTCAGTGATAGAGAAAACGGACGAGCTACATGTATAACTTCATTCCCGAATGTCCGCAAATCCTTTTAAGCATCTCGTATAGTCTCAACTCATTTATTTAATCGGACTCGAGTAATTTCACAACCGATCCAAAATTTCCTAAAGTTTTTCGACTTAGTTATATCAAGTTTTCCAACGAATCTAGAGTCCCCTTTCAAGTATATTGTCATTCATACCACCAAAATGATAAATCCAATAACCAAAATTTATTTCGACACCACGATTCTCTTCGATAAAACCATGAACTCATTATCATTTGCGTCCAAATACTTATTTGCAACTCGTAAATTTCCTGATTATGATCCATCTTCTAAGTTGTATATTCCACTCTAGTAAAATTTCTTGATGTACTCAAAAATTGTCACATTGATGAAGCCAACATATTATCATTCTGCATGTGTAACTCTCATTTCCAATAACACTAATCTGTGGGTCATTTCAAAATTGCATTTGCTCTTGTCGATCTCGACTACATGCACTACCTTATTCCGTCATTACATATATTTTTTCTCTCAATTTCGATCTGGTTATCCACCAATGAATTTATTTCGAATGTTTCAATGCATGCAACTACCATCAATTGTGCAGCTTAATATTATCCGATCGACCGACCAACCAATTCAAACAATTATTGACATTCCAAATAAAGGAAACCAAGTTCTGAAACCGATATGATCCGTTATTCCGTCCAACGTTATAGCATCAAATTTTCCAAACTACATTCAATTCCGAAGTTTACTTCACGACAGATCTCACTCATTCCGACTATACCCATGCAACATCAATAGGGACATCCTAAGGGTCTCAAACAAACAACTAAAGCCTTCGGTCAAGTCTCTACGGTCAGCTATTCTAAGCTAAACCAGACATTCAGCTAACTCATCTGAGATAGATAGCTAATAGGGACATACTTATCTCTTATCTTAGAGGCAACCAATTCTTATCACAGGGACTATCTTATCTCAGGGACAATCTTTGATCCGACCAATCTA
Organism: Iris pallida; assembly: GCA_029216955.1. Lineage (NCBI taxonomy): Eukaryota > Viridiplantae > Streptophyta > Magnoliopsida > Asparagales > Iridaceae > Iris > Iris pallida. The sequence continues at coordinate 3,497,501 of JANAVB010002394.1, read as the reverse complement.
ATAAACATGAGATGCTACCCCAATCTTATGAACTTATTTCCAACTCGAACAATTGAAATACCAAAGCCAACCATCTGAAACATAGGAAACCCACCGACACTCTTGGGTCAAGTCTATCTACCCAGACTCATCCTCGGGTAATATCCAACGAAGTTATTCTAGACTTACACACAACCGACAAAATTTATCCGACAATTCCTTATGGGTCAATCTCGAAGTCGTCATATAAAACTATCAGTCGAATATCCAAATCTTTAGTTTTCATTTGCATAGACGCAACATCACCTGCTCAATCCGACTTGCATTCTCAAATTGTACTTAAATTGTGTCTATTCAATCAGGCCAACTATTTCGAGTCGTAATTCAACATTGCTACCTTAATAGTCTATCATTTAAAATCCCTTTCCTTCGGTAAATTTGCACCATATTTAATTTCCATATTTCTGTTCATCTATACGGTCTATACTCTTTAACCAATCATTAAGGCAATTATATAATCACATTCCTTCTGAAAGCATCTTTTATGAATTTTTGCTAGCACCAAACACGGTCATCTCTTAGCAATTCACGTCAACTATCAATATTCATTTTGCATCATCTCCTTGTGATTACATAAGAAGATTCATTATTCGTCCATCGATCCAATCACTATGGCACCAATCATCTAGCATTCGTACCTTGGTCATCTAGTTGAATATGACATAACTCATTTAGTTAAGTCATAATCCATTAATTCTATATTCCATCCAACTTATAATTCATACGACAATATTATTCATCGACATGGTCTATTACATTTTGCTGCACCTCAATATTTATTTGTATTCCATCCATTAGAGTCTCATAAGGAATATCTACTCTTTCATGCATCAAGGGACAAGTGTTCATTCTCTATGCCTCAAAATAATCACGGGTCATAACTTGTTAATTCAGAACACGTCAAATTTTCTCAAACACAACTGCACAACGTGCTAAGGTCATCTAGTTCCTCAAGCCTATTCTTAACCTTTGGGTCGTTGATGCAACTTTATGTACCTTATAAATCATTCGCAACATTCAATAAGCGTCTAACATCACCATTAATTTCGTTGATGTCCAACATGCAATTCCATCTACTCAATTCCAACACTATTCTATATTAGGTATATATTGTTGATCTTCTAAATCTTTTGATAGCAACACCCCACCATCGTTACTGAGCCTACAATTCTTTTACCCAACTAATTCAAGTCATCACCTGAATCTATAATTCGTACTATTCCCAAACCAAGGCATTCATTTCATATTCTCAATCTCTTATTATCCAGCATAATACTAACTATCATAGTCTAGCGACGGTTCATTCGAACTTAATAATCAAGGAACATACCTAGCCGTCGTGCATCAATCATAATCCCAGCTACGACTCGATATTATCCAATACCTTACAGGTAAAGCATCGTTATTAAATGAACAGGGTCAAGACACATCTTATCACTACAAGGGTAGAGGCATATACCACTCAGAGCTCAAGCCATTCCTGACACAATATTCCTTTTTTGTATCAAACCAACGTCCATAATGGACTATCCATCCCGTAGTGGTTATGCTGACCACAAATACCAACTAATTCTATCGCATCTGAAATATAACCAAGTCCACACATATAAGCCAACTCAAAGTTCCTTTTGATTCTCATTCACTGAAGTCATGAACAATTCTGTTCCAACATACCATGCCATCGCCTATTGTCGATTACAACAACACAATCGACTTCTAGGAATCCCATACTTAAGACATCAAGCACATATTACCAACTTGTTATAGCAACGCATCATTGTTATTCATTTTGGTATCATTAAGAATTCATAAAGCACACATATATCACAGTCCACATATTTAGACTTATTGTATGGAACACCCAGTGAGCGGCCAAGAGGATCAATGGATTTTCAGTGAAGGAAACAACTTAGAATAATTTGGAAGCAATACTGAATAATCACGGAAGCACTTTGAGTCATCATAGAGGCAATATTGATTTTATCGTGGAAGCAACTTTGAGTAATCGTAGAAGCATGTTTGAGTCATCGTCGAACCAGCTGTGAATCATCATAAGAGCAACTTTGATTTGAAATAATTCGAATAAGAATCCAAAGTCGTAAAGTCGTGCTTTGATACCATTATGTCACGTCCCGATCCTGGAAGATTGAAAACTAGCTACTGGGCATGATGTCGTACAAGTCTAGATTGCAATTATAAAAGGCAAAACTATTATAATTCTCGGTGTTGTCATGCCCAATTCGGAGAATCATTCATCCTCGCTTTGATTCACGCCAAATCGTTCATCCTCGCTTAGGCGTGATGCCGCACAAGTCTTATATTGCACTTGTACAAGGCAAAGACAATACATAATTGATAATCTTCAAACAATAACACATTGCAGCGACAAAAATAGACAAATTGAAGATAATGAGGACATTCTTACTCATTGAATAGAACACATTATTGATTTATAGCAGCGGAAATAAGTAGATAACTTATAGTCGTACCGAGATATGTAAAAATGTATTTTTTTTGTTGATAATTGAAGTAGAGTACAGGACTTGTAATGGAATACAAAGTTTACAATACATCTCACTTTACATTGATAGCCAACTAAGCAAATGCCGTAAAGCTTACATTTGATACTTTGACTTTGATACATTGGATTACAACTCGATATACAGACTTGGCTTACAACTCACTGGTACAACTGATTAAAATGTTCCATACATTGTGCCCTTTATAAACAGAAGACATCATCTTTTACAAGGAGAGCTTCTGAATGCCCGATAAATCTTTGATGCCACGGGACCGATCAAGCCAATCTTCGTGTACAGAACTTCCCAAGCACGAGCACCTAAAAAGAGTGCCCACTATGTGGGTCAGTACATCATATATGTACTGGCGAGCAGAACTAGCCCACTCGCCTAAACCGACACTAAGTGGTCAATTTTAGGAAGCATTTATTAGAGTGATCTTTCTAGTTGGGGCCCAACATCAGTTTACAGTTCATGAGAAGAAATATTGAAATAAGTAAACATGTTATAGCATGATATAACATTTCTTTGTGTAAGGCATCATCTAAGCAACATTGAGTTAACACGCTGAGCATGTTATGGTAATATTCCTGGAAGGCATCATTTAGCATACTTGGTGTTATCATTCAACAGGTTATGGCAATATTCTTAAAAGGCAACATCTTTTCATCGTTGATATTAACATGTTAAGCAATCAAGTTGAATTCAACATGTAAATAACCATATCAACATTTAAGTGATTTCTTACCGATAGCCGACTCCCTCACACCTGCATAAAAATACAGGATAATATGATATACTTACATTGTCTGCACAAAACATTCGTTAGCATACATCCTGACTACATGGTCATTGGTAAAACACAATAAAGGACTTTCCAATTGGTATTACGACGTACCATTCCAGGGTAGGTTGCAAGCCTAGCCGAATGTCCCGTAATACCTCATGCCACCATAGCACGACCAATGTTTCCTCCCGAGTCAAATCGGTCCCAGCGCCCCTAGTACCGTTCTAGGAAACTTACACAGACTTGTACAAGTACATCTATGACCACGCGAATGCGTGTCGACTCGATAAACACAAGTACATGGTGAAACAATTGAAAGTAAGCAAAGCCAACAGTTCAACATCTCATCTTAATTCTGTGCCGTGTTCAACGACTAAGAATTCCATCGTTACCATTATTCTACTTGGTGATCTCTATGAACCCAAGCCTCATCATTCCTTATTTATTAATTTATTACAACATTTCTCATAGCATTCCTTTCAACAAGGAATAACAACATTTCATTCATTTCAAAGGGACAAGCAGCTTTTCATTCATTTCATTGGGGCAATTATTATTCAGTTCATTGTTGAAAAGAAAATAGGCAACATCTTATTTCTTTGTGTTTTATTTATTTCAGCAGCATAAAACATAAGGGACAATGTTATTATTTCATTCTCGGGTATTAAGTTACATTCGTAGTTCAAGCATTATTCATTCAGTAGTTCAATGTTTATTTCTTATTCATCTCAACATTAACCAACATAAGCATCTCTATCGATTTCGCAACTAAAGTATCAAATTATTCAGCATTTAATTTATAGGACATTCGGGTTATATTCTACCAATTCAATACTCCATTTTATTAAGCATGAAGGAGTATGGAGGATGGACAGTTCCACTCACTTGCATAAAGGGTCTTTTTGTTCTGATCGTACACATTGCCACTAAGCGTAGCTCCACCAGCGAGCTACGTTCCAATACCCATTCCGTCTAGCCAGCTAAGAGAGATTGCATCAGTCTCACTTCTTTTAGTTTCTAATCCAAGTTATGGTCCAACATTCTGATCGCATCCAACAAGCCAACCAAATGCCTCGCACAGAGCGGGGTATTACATACTTTACCACTCAAAAAAAGTTTCATCCTCGAAACATAAGAGAACAACTCATTCTACTAATTCACTTAGTCACAACAAGTTACTCATTCAGCTTCAACTAAATATCCGTTTCGGCAAGCCATTTCGAAATTGTTATCCAACTGTACCACTTAGTCTGTCAATGATTCAATCCGTCTCTCTCTTTTCCAAAATATTTGTATAATTTTTATTGATTCACCAACATTTTTTTATACAGCTCTATCTTCATTGCAGCATACCACTTTGTTTGGATTCATACACATATTTTAGGCATCCCTAAAATATATGAATTTCAACCAAAGTCCGTGCTAGTGCGATTCAATAAGCTCCCTCTTTAGTGTTATCTCTGTCGCAGCTATCACTTCGGTTGGATCCATATACATACTATAGGCATCCCCAAAATATATGTACTTCAGCCAACTTCCATGTTAGTGTGATTCGATAACCCACGATTGTAACTCTTTTCCCTAAATCTGACTTAGCATCCTTTCAATTGACTTATTATTTTGCCACAATCGCTATCTTTCCAGCCACAACACTCAACATCTGGGACAACTCAGATAAGTTCCTTATCCAAGCATAATATTTCTAATATTCGTTCAAGGGTCTAACTTAGAGCCAACCATACCATGAGTTCACAATAATCAATATACAATTTTTTTCCTTTCCGAATTCAACAACGTTTTCCACCGAGGCAATTCATCTCTAAAGGATACAAAATCAAGGGTCACTTACTATCAATTACCGAGCCAAGGGTACAATTCTATGCGATGGTCAAGGTTAACTAAGCTACCCGACTTTAGATACCGATCAAAATTTTTTGTCATGAGCAGTCACTTCCATCCCATGGAATAATTGACTTCTCAATACATAAACTCAAATCCTACTCCACGATTGCAGTTCCCACTATAGGTCGACACATAACTTCACAACGGTCAAACATCTCTAAGGCACAAGTTGAAGCATATACTTCCTTAAGTCATACTCTTCACCATCTCTCGTTCAATACCAAAAGGTTATCCTACGGGTCGCCAACGGTCAACCCATTATTCAGTCAAGTCTCTAAGGCTAGCTATACCAACAGCTAAACCTAATCATTCAGGTGAATCCTCTAGTGTGGACGGCTACTGGGGTTGTACTAGTTTTTTATTCTTAGGCCAACAAGCAACCGACAGTTTCCAACAACTATACCCAAACCTATGGGTATCAACTCTGTCTGAGCTACTAATCATCATTGTCGACTATGTCGACACTTTGTTAAGCAGCTCACGGTGTTTAGGGTCAAGTCTATCTATGGTCATCACTAAGGAACTAATTCCCATAGAGGCTCATTTTAGACTTATCCAACGATCGACTAAGATCGATCTAGCAACATTATGTTCAAATCTCGACCCGACATATAATTCCCAACAATCTTATTTCCATTCCAATTCTATCTTACCCACACAGATCTATATACGGAGGCTAACTATTCAAGGGTAATCGATTCCAATCGTCTCAACAAAAATATGGAATCATACTATTCGGTCTGTATTACAAAGTCATACTTCTATGTCATAAGCCAGCAATCTATATTCCAACTGACAGCCATCTATACTGTCACACATCTACCGACACTGTCTAACACATATCATGGTTGTAAATCTAATTCGTTTTCCAGCCATCAAAATCTCGTACTGACATTCGTAACATCTCATATCACAAGGGTCGAGTAGTTCATTCCATTCAATCCGATAATTCATGTATCAATTAACCATTCTCTATGCAACACAAATATTCAGGGTCACTACTTGTTACTTCTATGATACACTTCAAATCCTCCACATATATGTACATATGCAACGACTTTCTATTTCTCTAAGCTCAAACACAAACTTTACTAATTTTATCCTTTGGCGATCAAGATGGGTTAACATCTTATCGTACCTTAGGTCAAGCACCATTTTCCAACATTCATTCGAGTCACCAACAATATTTCCAAAACTTTTAATTTAGCAACCAACTTGTAATAGCCACACATGATTCCCATCCAACTAGTCGCAACTATCGTTTAATGTTCTAAGCCACACAACATTCGCTAGCCAAATTTATTACCCACAGTATAACTATAATCCTGCTATTCTGAGCCATCGTCAGACTGAGAAATGCCCAACCAAGACACTCATTACACTTTTTGACAATCTCGTTACATAGCATAACATCACCGTCAAGGGACAGTCAAGTCATGTAGTAATATGGCATGACTCCCAGCCAAGTCTCGGCACTACCGAAGGCTCAAAGATAGACTCATTGCTATCTGATAGAAAGGTCAGGATACATCTTATTCTGAAGTGGTTGAGGCAATATACCACTCAGAAATGAAGCCATCCACAAACAATACCAATTCAAATCTATTCCGGACAATCGTGATCTAACTGATCACAACACAAAGCCAACATCTTAGGATCTCAAATCACAAGCCAATATTCTTAGGGTCACAAAAGTACTAGCCAACATACATGACTCAACTCATCAATTCTATTGAACTCATCCATCATTTGTTTCATTCCCAATTCTTTTCCAACATAACATGCAATTCTCAACATGTTACAATAACAACATAATCGCGGAAGCAATCTTTGATTTATTCACGGAAGCAACGTTGAGTACTCGCGGAAGCAGCTTTGGTTAATCGTAGATACAACTTTGATTTGAAGCAAATCAAAGAAGAGTCCAAGGACGTAAAGCCGTACTCTGATACCAATTTATCACATCCCGATTCGAAGAATCGTTCATCCTCTCTTTGATTAATGCCGAATCGTTCGTCCTCGCTTAGACGTGATGCCGTACTAGTCTGGTATTGTACTTGTATAAGGCAAAGATAGTACATAATTGATAATCTTCAAATATGAACACATTGTAGCGGTAGAAGCAGACAAATTGAAGATAATGAGGATATTCTTACTCATTGAATACAACACAATATTGATTTATAGCAGTAAAAATAAACAGATAAATTGAAGTCGCACAGAGATATAAAAAATATATTCTGTTTATTGATAATTGAAGTAGAGTACAGGACTTGTAATGGAATACAAAGTTTACAACACATCTCACTTTACATTGATAGCCAACTGAACAAATGCCATAAAGCTTACTTTTGATAATCTGATACATTGGATTACAACTCGATATACAGACTTGGCTTACAACTCATTGGTACAACTGATTACAATGTTCCATACATTATGCCCTTTATAAACAGAAGACATCACCTTTTCAAGGAGAGCTTTTGTAAGCCCGACAAATCTTCGATGTCGCGGGACCGATCATGCTAATCTTCGTGTACAGAACCTCCCAAGCACGAGCACCTAAAAAGAGTTCCCCTGACTTTGGTCAGTATATCATCTATGTACTGGAGAGCAGAACTAGCCCACTCGTCTAAAACGACACTAAGTGGTCAATTTTAGGAAGCATTTATTAGAATGATCTTTCTAGTTGGGGCCTAGCATCAGTTTACAGTTCATGAGCAGAAACATTGAAATAAGTAAACATGTTATAGCATGATATAGCATTTCTTTGTGTAAGGCATCATCTAATCAATATTGAGTTAACACGCTGAACATGTTATGGTAATATTTCTGGAAGGCATCATTTAGCATACTTGGTGTTATCATTCAATTGGTTATTGCAATATTCTAAAAAGGTAACATCTTATCATCGTTGATATTAACATGTTAAGCAATCAAGTTGAATTCAACATGTAAATAACCATATCACATTTACGTGATTTCTTACCGATAGCCGACTCCCTCGTACATGCATAAAAATACAGGATAATATGATATACTTACTCTGTCTGCACAAAACATTCATTAGCATGTTTCCTGACTACATGGTCGTTGGTGAAACTGTACTATAAAGGACTTTCCAACCGGTATTACGACGCCACCATTCCAGGGTAGGTAGAAAGCCTAGCCGAATGTCCCTTAATACTTCGTGCCACCATACCACGACCAATGTTTCCTTCCGGGTCGAATCGGTCCCAGCGTCCCAGGTACCATTCGAGAAAACTTACTCAGACTTGTACAAGTACATCCATGACCATATAAATACGTGTCGACTCGATAAACACAAGTGCATGATAAAACAACTGAAAGTAAGCAAAGCAAACAGTTCAACATCTCAACTTAATTTCGAGCCATGTTCAACGACTAATCATTCTATCATTACCATTATTCCACTTAGTGATCTCCATGATCCCAAGCCTCATCATTCCTCATTCATTAATTCATTGTAGTATTTCTCATAGCAATCCTTTCAACAAGGAACAACAATATTTTATTCATTTCAAAGGGACAAGCAGCTTTTTGTTCATTTCATTGGGACAATTATTATTCAGTTTATTGTTGATACGAAAACAGGCAACATCTTATTTCTTTGTGTTTCATTTGTTTCAGCAGCATTAAACATAAGGGACAATCTTATCAATTCATTCTTAGGCATCAAGTCACATTAGCAATTTAATAATTATTCATTCAGCAGTTCAATGTTCATGTCTTATTCATCTCAACATTAGCCAACATAAGCATCTCTATCGATTTAGCAACTAAAGCATCACAATAATTCAGCATTCAAGGTATAGGACATTAGGGTTATATTCTAGTAATTCAATACTCTATTTTATTAACCATGGACGAGTAAGGAGGAAGGATAGTTCCACTCACTTGCATAAAGGGTCTTCTTGTTCCGATCGTACATATTTCCACTAAGCGTAGCTCCACTAGCGAGCCATGTTCCAATACCCATTCCGTCTAGCCAGCTAAGATAGACTGCATCAGACTCAATTTTTTTGATTTCCAACCAAAGTTATGGTCGAACATTCTGATCGCATCCAACAAGCCAACCAAATGCCTCGTGTGGAACGGGGTATTACAGGTGTTTCATAGAAAACAACGATAATACCGTAAACCAAACAGACAAATTGAATCCGAACTTATAAGAAAATATATCTCTTTATTGATAATTGAAATCGCTTACAAGACTTGCAGCTCAATACAGAGTTTACAATAGATTACAAGACTTTTGAATAGCCAACTAAATTTACTTGCCTTTTAGGCTTACAACTGAACTTAACAACTTGGCTTACAATATTACTGCTACAACTGAGTTACACTTTTTCATATATTATGTCCCGTATAGCAGAAGATATTATCTTGCAAGAAGAGCTTCCGCACACCCATCCGATTCATCGATACTAAGAATTGATCAAACGATTGCCCCCATACATAAGCACCTGAAATAATGCACACAACGTAGGCCAGTACTGTAGGAACGAAGTCGTAAAGCAGAATACTCTAGAGGGGGGTGAATTGAGTAGGCAGCAAAATATTGCTAATTAAAAAACTTGTTAGCAGTTAGATCACAAAAATAATATCAATAATCACAAAGTAATAACTGTAAATAAAAGAGATCAGAAGGCAAACGCAAACACATAGATTTATACTGGGTTTCCTCTTATGAGGACTAGTCCAGTCGGAAGAACTCTAGCTTCTAGTTGAATCCACTATTGAAAAACCCTACAAGTTTTCATACAAAGTCCTTGCAACTTCTAAAGATGCGAGCTTTGATACGAAGAACTCGACCAACTTTAATTTTGAAGAGTCTTTCTTCAATCAAGCCTCTGATTACAATTTTTTTGAAATCTTCTAGACCGTACCGTACCAGCAAATTGACTAGAGAATTGTAACTGGCTTGGGATTTGAAAATGAAAGCTTTTTAGAAAACTCTTTGGAAGAAACATAAGCTTTAGAAGTGAATGAGTGATTTTAAATGATCAGAATTCCTCCATATTTATAGTTTTTCCAAAGGCAAAACTCTGGCAGAATTCGGGCAGAATTCGAATAGAACTCTATGTAACAAGTCGCAATTGAAGGGAGACCAAGTTCAAAAACCAACGTTCACAAAACGTTCACCTTGGCCGAACTCTGGCCGAGTTCTGTCAGGGTTGGTCAGGAATATTTTAAGAAAATATTTTTGGAGCTTTTTGAAATCCTTCAGAAGCTTTTGTAAATAAGAAATATTTTTCAAAACATAGGTTAATTTTTAAAACGTTCTTGGATAGCCTATTTGCCAGTACGACTTGGTGTACAATGTATTCTGAGACACAATAAAAATAAAAATTATATTGCATAAAGAAATACAGTCTCGAGTGGCAAACATAGCTTCGGTCTTGAACTGAGTAGATATCCAATCTTGATCGGTGTCCAAGTGTCCAAAACGTCTTGAATAAACATCTGAGTTGTTTCGTATATCGAGACAGAGTTTGATCAATTATTAAAATTTGGTTTGACCATGACCAATGGGCCAACAATCTCCTCCAGTTTGATAATTGACAAACCTTGACCAATATAACATCATTGGTCTTAATCAAAATAAATTGTACCGATATAATGTACCAAAAAAATTGTTCTTATACATTGTTCATATCCTGTATTCTTACAAATCGAAGATGTTAGATCTTATTTCTCACCCGTTGTCACTTAGCAAAATAATTGCAAAAGAGAAAGCTCCTCCGCAATATATGCATAAGTAACAATCAGGGAAGAAACACAAGACTATGGATATATATAAAAAAATTTCACAGGCATGGTATAAATGTCATAGACAGTAAAGAAAGTATGAAAAGCAGAAAAAATTTTCACAGGCAGTTTAAATGGAAGCATAATAAAAGATAATGCTATAAGAAATGCTAAAACTGAATAAAATATGCTAAAGAAAATATATAACATGTCCATCAGACAAAAAAGTCACAATAGAAAAATAAGAGTATTGATACGAGATCGGAATGTCGAAGCATTTACAAGTAAACAAAGACAATAACATCAGTCTCAATAGTACAACAAATCACATATCATCCTCATCATCATCATCATCATCTACAGTGCCAGCATGTCCACCATGTTCGGATGGACCAGCTCCAGATGTGCGAGCACCAGAGGTATGTAGAGTAGCACCAGAAGTATGATACCAATCGTATGTGTTTCCTGGCTAGAACGGAGAGTGGACCGCCTCATTATCAATGCGGTAACCAGATACAGAAGGGTCTCTAGAAAGAGAGCTAGTCGAATGACCCGTCTGAGCAAATCGAAGATCGACAAATGAGTTGGCAATAGCCTAGAACCGAGTCACGTCACGGAACTCAAGTTCCCTGGAAGTGTCAACAAAGAAAGTTTGCATATCCAAAAGGTGCTGATGAATACCCTCAAAAGTCATAGGGTAGGTCTGAGGAGGAACAAGTGCAGTAGGAGCAGGTGCAGGAGGTGGAGCAGTGGCAATGCTACGACGAGAAAGCTTAAAAAACTTGGGCTCAGGGTCCAGAGTGTAAGTGGATAAGTCGATATCAAAACATTGAAAGATGCGAGGGATAAGCATCGCATAAAAGAGATTGCGTTCTCTTTCACGACATCTACCCATCATCTGGATGATAGTCTTAGGGGCAGAAAAAGGAATATAATAGAGGGCAGAGAGTTCTAGTGCAGTTACATCATCTTTTGAAGTAGATTTAGGAAGAATAGTGGAATAGATGATGCGATGTAACTCGTAGTTAAACAAGTTCAAGTTATTGGCCTTGAACTTTCCAGGACGAGCACGTACTAGCGCACAAAACTCATTCTTGAAACTAACAAGAGTCGTACCCTCGGAAATGTCAAAGTCGGTGATGTCATCGAGCGAGGCTCCTTCGTTTGGAATACCAAAGATTTTTGCTAGCAATACATCATCAAACTCGATATCGATCCCGCCAACACGAGTTATTACGGTAAAAGTATCTAACACGAAGTTATAATAGAATAGTCTAAGGGCATTAGTAGCTATTGGGAATGGTAGGGCAGCGAGATGGTGTAACCCGAATGCCTCAAAGAAAGGACGGTAATCTGGAAATACAGTCCATTTAATCGGAGCGCCAGTACATATTGTACTTATAGCAAAGTCGGCATACCAAAGCAAAGCTTGGTCATGAGTTTTGAAGTAAAACTCATCCGACACGCCGTCACCCGATTGGACCGAAAAAAAGAAGGAATTCATTTTCGGATCTGAAGACGATGCCTCTTTACTGGCATTGGTCTTCTTCCACTTGAAAGGATTGAATCCCTTAGGCATTATTCTCCAAAACTAGGTAATCCTAAGAATTTAAAAGTGGAGAAGAGAAGGAGTTATACCTTCCGAGAATCAAGTATGTTATAGAGGACGCAATTTTCTGCACGAATACAAATTTTAGATGGAACTCTCCACGTAGATTGGAAGAAAGGGAGTAAAGAAAAGCTAGGGTTTGGGGGTTCTTCGGCTGCTGCTGCTGTTGTGATGGAATAGTTTGGAAGAGATGAAGAGAAGAAGGCCTCGGGTTCTGACTTAAAAACATACAGCACCAACAGAACTCTGGCCGAATTCTGACCAAACTCGGGCCGAATTCGCCTAAGGTTCTCCTGGGTTTTTAAAAAAAATTGTGGGCCATATCCTTTTCATCAACTTATTTCAAATATTTAATTTAAAGTTTAGTAATTTTAAACTTCAAATAATATAATTAATATTATTTTATAAATTAATTTTCTTTACTCAGCAACTATTTCAGATTAGCTGTAGGAGTACTGTTCCAGCTAACGGGAGTTCACCGGGGAACAATTAAGTACAGCTTCACATCGATCGTAGTCGTGGTGACAGACAGACTCTTTGTAGGCTTGTCTCAAAAACAGTTATTGAGTATTGAATAAATTAAATAATAAAACAAAATTAATTAATATTATTGACATCTAAAATTCTTATTTCACGATGTAAATAATTGAAACGATTTTCTGCTAGAGGTTTTGTGAAAATGTCAGCCAATTGATTCTGTGTGTCTACGTATACAAGGTCTATATCTCCATTTTATTGATAATATCTAAGAAAATGATGTCGAATCTCGATATGCTTAGTACGAGAGTGACATACTAGATTCTTAGTCAAATTAATAGAACTAGTGTTATCACAGAAAATGGGTATGTGTGTGTAATGTAGTCCAAAGCCTTCTAAAATTTGCTTTATCCATAAAATTTGTGCACAACAACGTCCTGCGGCAATATATTCAGCCTCAGTTATTGATAATGCGACAGAATTTTGCTTTTTGCTAAACTAAGAGACTAGGGCTTTTCCTAGGAAATGACATTTGCTGCTGGTACTTTTTCTATCTACTTTGCATCCAACAAAATCAGCATCAGAATAACCGGTTAGGTCAAATGACGTAGTTTTAGGATACCATAAGCCGACAGAAGAAGTTCCTTTAAGGTATCGAAAGATGCGCTTAACTGCGCACAGATGTGATTCCTTAGGATTGGCTTAAAAACATGCACACAAGCAAACACTAAACATAATGTCTGGTCGACTAGCAGTTAAGTGCAGTAAGCTACCGATCATACCTCGATACTTACGTATGTCGATGGGTTTGCCATGTTCATCAATATCAAGCTTGGTTGAAGTCGCCATTGGAGTGCTAAGTGGTTTGACTGCTTCCAGGTCGAACTTCTTTAATAAATCTTTGTGTACTTTACTTGATTTATGAACGTCCTATTGTTGGTTTGTTTGATTTGCAGTCCGAAAAAGAATTTTATCTCTCCCATCATGCTCATCTCAAACTCATTCTGCATATACTTTGAAAATTCTTGACAAAGAGATTCATCAGTGGATCCAAAAATCATATCATCTACATAGATTTGAATCAAAAAAAGATTGTTATTCAAAGATTTTATAAACAGCATAGTGTCAACCTTTTCTTTTGAAAAACTGTTGTCAAGTAGAAAAGAACTTAGACGATCGTACCAAGCATGAGGGGCTTGTTTCAAACCATATAAGACTTTTTTCAACTTGAAAACATAATCAGCATTTTTGAAATCAGTAAAACCTGGAGGTTGAGCTATATAAACTTCTTTTTTTATAAAACCAGTCAAAAATGCGCTTTAACATCCATTTGAAATAACTTAAAATTATGAAAACATCCAAATACAAATAACATGCGAATGGATTCTAATCTCGCAACTGGGGCATAAGTCTCATCATGGTCGATACCTTCTTCTTTATTGTATCCTTGAGCTACGAGTCGAGCCTTATTACGAGTCACTAAACCATTCTCATTCAGTTTGTTTCGGAATACCCAACGGGTGCCAATGACTAGATGATCAATGGGCTTGGGAATAAGTTCCCAAACTTGATTCCGTTCGAATTGCTTTAATTTTTCTTGCATAGCATCTAACCAAAAATTATCACTACATGCTTCTTTAATGTTTTTGTGTTTAAGTTGTGAAACAAAAGCAAGACAAGAAGCTATATCTTTATTAGAGGAACGAGTACTTACAACCTTGGTAATCTCACAGTTACCAAGTCCTTTGGATGATCGGCCAAGAATCTCATCTCTTTTGGCACGTCCTCAGGATTGTTGGTTCCGCTTCTTTGCTTGAAGACTCAGCTGGTGCTTGGTGTGAAGGTTCTGCATCTTTGTGGGAAGGTTTTGCAGTAGTTGTACTTAGTGTACTTACGTCTTCATTATCGTTATCGTCTAAATATTTATTTAGTTTATCAAAGTTGACATTAATTGATTCTTCGAAGATCATGGTTCTCTTGTTGAAGACTCTGTACCTTTTGCTCTTTGCCGCATAACCTAAAAAGATACCTTCATAGGCCTTTTCATCAAATTTACTCAGGTTGTCTTTAGTATTTAGAATAAAGCATTTACAACCAATTATCTTGAAATATGAAACAGTGGGTGTTCTATCAAACCGTAACTCATAGGGAGTCTTCTTCGATATAGGTCGAATCAAAACCCTATTAAGAATATAGCATGCTGTATTGACAGCTTCAGCCCAAAAGTATCTAGGTAGACTAAACTGGTTCAACATTACTCTAGCCATTTCAGATAGAGTCATGTTCTTACGTTCCATAACTCCATTTTGTTGTGGAGTCCTAGGGCAGGAAAACTCTTGCAAATAATCGTGTGTGTCACAGAATTGCTTGAACTCTGCATTCTCAAATTTGCCGCCATGATCACTACGAATGCGGATAATCCTGAAACCTTTTTCATTCTGTACTTTCTTGCAAAAGGTGACAAATTCTGACAAAGCATCGTTCTTGCGTGTAAGAAAATATACCCATGTGTATCTAGAGAAATCATCTACAATGACAAATGTATATAACTTACCACTAGATTAACAATTATACTAGGTCCAAATAAGTCCATATGCAACAATTGTAGAGGTCTAGTGGTACTTATAGCGTTCTTGGATTTAAAGACGGATCGGGTAGCTTTGTTCTTTTCACATTCGCTACATACCGTATCTTTCTTGAAAGATATGTCCGATAAGCCGTGTAGCAACTTCTTTGTAGATAGTTTTGAAATTGTGTCCATGTTTGCATGACCGAGTCTCATATGCCATAGTTGACTCTCAATGCTCTTGGCCATCAAGCATCTACCTGCTTTGTTAGCATCTTCTAACAGAAAAAAATATATATGTTGTCTTCCTTGATACCTTCAAAGATAGTACTACTAGTTGAGCTATCAACTATAGTACATTTATCTTTGACGAAGTTAATGCCATAACCGTGATCAGCTAAATGGCTTATGCTGAGCAGATTATGTTTTAACTTGGTAACTAGACAGACATCTTTAATCACAGGATAGGGAGCCTTACCAATGTCACCGATACTGATTATGTACCCTCTTAAATTATTACCGAAGGAGACGTATCCTTCTTTATTCTTCTTCGACAGTGTTGCGAATAATGATGCATCACCGGTCATGTGCCGTGAGCAACCGCTATCGAGGATCCATTTGCTTCTAGCATGTGAAGGGCATTCCATATACAAAACAGTTTACAGATGAAACTCTTGGTACCCATTTCTTGTAGGGTCCTGACATGTTAGTTTTTGGTATCCATGCATAAACATTTAGATCTACTAACTTTTTGATTCTACATGCAAAGGATATATGATCAATGAGGCCACAATAATGACATTTTGCATGTTGAGTGTTGAAAGTTGTGTGAGGTGTATGATTGGTAGGTTTTAGTTTTCTAGTATAGAAAAATGCATGCCTATTAGTCTTCTTGGGCATATGTTTAGTATGGTTTGGTCTGACAGTGTTTGGTTTGGGTGTGTTCCGATGATTCGGTTATTGATACGTGTTAGAATAAGAAGTAGCAACTTCAGGCCATTTTCCTAAACTAATTTTCAACTTTTTGGAGGTTTCATATAATCTAGTATAGTCAGATGTAAGTGTTTCCATTCTGACTTGTGCACACTGGAGCTTCTATCTCTCCTTAGATAGGTCTTCCTTTAGCTGGATGATAGTTTGGTCTTTTTCTTCGGATAACTTGATAGTCTTGTGTAACAATAGCTTAATAGAGGAAAGCTCACCAGACTCAATAGAGGAATCATTATTTCTAACATCAGCTAGTTGGTCGGTAAGTCTTTATATCTCACCTTTGTACTCTTTAAGTACCTTCTTAGAGGTTTCAATATTTACTACGCAGTTTCCTGTAGTCATTTAACAGGTCACTGAAAGCCTCTCCTAATTGCTCAAAGGTAAAATCATCATAAGGATCAAACAGAGGATTAGTGGTTACCTGATCACAAGCCATCAAGCATACTGTAGAAGCATGAAATTTCAGCAAATAAAGCCTTATACGCCCAAGCCAAAAGAGGACATATGTGCCCAAGTGAAGCTTCTATGTGCTCAAGTCACTCCCTGTGAAGGAGTGCGCATAGCCTGAAACAGGGCTATACGCCCAAGCCTGACTCGGTCAAAGCCATGATCAAAACATACACTGAAGCACACGTCCACGTCAGTCTTCACGAGCAGTCGTGCACCGAAGCATGCGGCCACGTCAACACCACGACCAACCCACGATCTCGCAGCCTGTATGTGCCTATACCCTATGCGCCCAAGGTAGGACTATGCGCCATCATGAAAACTAGAATGTTTTTCTCATGTGGGCGCATAACATCATTCCATCTCAAGAACAACTATAAAAAGGGGCCTCATCCCTCTTCAAAACACAAATCAGAAAGCATTTTCAAGAGCCAAATTGCTGCACTTCTTACCAGTGAACCGAGAGTTAGTAATTTTCTTAGGTTTTCTCCCACTTTTGTAATCGGAGTATCAACGGAGTAAAGGAGCAACTGCCGCTCGATCTCCATCGTTCCATTCCCCAGAATTCTTATTTGTACTCGGGGATCCTCAGCGCAGGATCTCTCAGGCATACTCGATTTGTGGTGCCTTGCGCCAATAAAGAAAAGACAGTATTTTCTTCTTCTTTTTGTGTGTGTCAACAAAAATGGCGACTCTATTGGGGACTACCTTTTCCTCTGACGAGAAGGTGGTGACGCAATCCGATACCAACAAAGTGGGGAGCAATCAGAAGATACTGATCATAAAGTTCGATCAGCAAGCATTCGAAAAGATGCTCTCGATGGATGGCTCTACTCCCTCAAAATCAGCGAAGCCAAACAAGTCTCGCAAGACATGGCTTCCGAAGGCTCGCTGTGCATATCCTGCTAGTGTCATAGCAGATATGCCACTGGAGGACTCTGTCACATGGGCGCATGACTCTGCCACAGAAGTTCCCCAAATGGAGAAGGCTCACACCGTTTCGGGCTCTACTAGCCCAGTGACTTCCTTCCTACAAAACCAACAACAGAGTGTTCGACGTTCGAGACTTGGCAAAAGAAAGCACTACGATGCCAAGAATCAGGGTGTACGACACTCTGGGCAAACCCAGCGAGGCTCACAAACGAAGGAGGCAAAACTGGAAGAAAACAGCGCTGTTCCACCAAGCATGCGCCCAAAGCCATACGCCCAAGGGGATGTTTGGGCGCATAACCCCAACCAGAATGCTTCTGTCTTCAACAGACTGGACATCCAGGGTTATGCGCCCAAGGCTATGCGTCCAGGCTCACTGGATCCATACTATGCGCCCACATCAAGGAGGCTCAGACATGTTGTCAAGAAGCATGCACCCAAGGCCAGTCTCCAAGGCTTATGCGCCCACAGCAAAAAGACAGGCCCCAACGCGTATAGCACGGGGCTGTCTTCAAGGACATCACAGAACATAGGTGTGGGGGTTGCCCATGCACATGAACTAAGTCTGGATGTGCCAACTCTCCTTACGAACCCCTATGCAAAGCTCGACGATGCATGCAATATGGGTTGTAAGGCAAAACTTCCTTCCGCTGCCTTGTGCGACATGATAAATCATAAGAGTAAGGCGAGAAAGGATATAACAATTCCTAGTGCACATCCGTGCACCAGTATTGTTATCAATTGTTGCTGCTCGAAAGCAACAAGAGTGCCTCAGAGAAAGTCCGTATTTCGACGGCTGTATTTTTCTGACGTTAAAAAGCCACTGTGTGTTTCATCCAACATGGCTTCATGGGGTCCCCCTTACGGAAGCCCCTATCAAACACGGTGGACCACGAACCCAACTTTCTCTCTCAGTTCCGCGAGAAGAAGAAGAAGAAGTCTACCAACAGATGGCCAGTAGGCGGTCACATCTGAAGGAGTTTATATGGGTACTCGGTCAAAGGCAAGATTCCGTATGGACGACAAAGACTCCCAAGCTGGGGATAGTATTCCCTCAGAGTCTGAAGTGGATGACCTTCACACTGGGGGTAGCCTTCCAGAGGACGACGATCCCTCCGAATTTGATGGCGACTATCTACCTCCTCTACCTGAAGATGAATGACTTGTCCACTCGGAGACAGACAATATCAGTACTAGTTGTACTGTTTCCTCTGTTCATCCTCGCATGTTATCTACATACATGGCAGACGAAGAAAGACCTGAAAAAGCCAGTTATTAGACCAGCAAACGGCTAGAGGATCTTGAAACAGCATTCGCCAAGATTATTGATATGCTTAACAGTATCATGGCGGTTCAAGCTGCTGGGCTGTTCCTCCACCTTAACAAAATGTCTCGGCTTATGCTAGTCCGGCTCATAGCAACAACCCTCCTTCACTACAAAAGGAGTATCATTCCGTTGTGCCTCCTCCTAATCTTACAAATGCTGGGGGTGGTCCTTCACCAGCGATGCATGACGACCGTTCAGCAGTCGTTTCCCAACACCTACTTAATCAACAGGATGCAATTGATTCCCTGGCCGTCCGTCTCGACATCATCTCACACAAAGACGAGCTTCAGAAGATGAGAACATCTCAACCGTATCCCCCTGAGTGGGAGAATGCTACTTGCCCTCCTAACTATAAGCCGTTGACGCTGAATTCATTTGACGGGTTGACTTCTCCTTGTCAACACATGACATACTTCAACACGCAGACTCTACACTTGCCCAGAGACGATCCGTTCTTGTCGAAGCAGTTTATTAGCACCTTGCAGGGGGTAGCTTTCGAATGGTTCTGCAGTCTGCCTGACGGATGTATCAATTCATTTAAAGACTTGGAGAGGTCGTTCCTCAACAGGTTTTACAAGAGTGGCATACATGTTAGTATTTTCACCCTCATCGTGACCAAGCAAAGGAGGACTGATTCTGTCATCGCCTTCATCGAACGCTTCAGGCGACTAGCACTGAAGATGCCCTCCGTCATACCAGACTCAGAACTTATGGATACTTGTCGATCTAACTTCCTTCCTACAGTAAAGTTTTGTTTGGGTATACATAAGTATGATACATGGCCCGCTTTTATTGGGGCCTCTGATGCTTCTGAAAATGACGTTCCTAACTTGGAACTACTGGGTTGAAAATACCCAAATTCGAAGACAAGGGCAAGCATCCTCAAACTATCCCTGTTCGTGGGGGTAAAGGTAAATAAGTCCTGAAGGTCGACACATCCAAAGGAGCTTCCAATTCTAAGGACGCCTCCGACAAGCCTAAGGAGACCTTCTCCTTTAACGAAGACGATGTCATTACCATATTTTATACATTGACAAAAGGTAATAAGCTGACATTGCCTCCACCACGACGTCATGCAGAGGCGAACGAGCTCAACGATCCCAAGTACTGTCTCTATCATCATTACCTGCATCATTCCACCAAGGACTGCATCGTCCTAAAAAAAAGATACAATAGCTTATCGACAGCCAAGTGATCAACCTCGAAGCTGAAGACAAGGTCGTATCTTCTAACATGATCTCTCTTCAGTTTGGTGACTTTCCTCTCACAGAAGTCCCAGACGGCGTGGTCCCGATTTCCAAGGCATTAATAGAAGTCGTCAACCTACCGCCACCTCGTAACTCAACCTTGGTGCCACTCACGACTGAACGTGGTCAGATCATGTGGGTCCATCTATACCTTGTGTTAGAAGTGACACAGGGGGTGGTACATCCCAAAGCAAAAAGGGCAAGAAATATAAGTCAGGCCATATGGTATCCTCTTCTATCTATGAGGTTCTATCTGGCGAGACACGATCGGGGAAGACTTATCTTCGAACATACGACCACGCACAAGAAGAAGCAGTACCTTCTCAACCTCTTGCTGCCCCCACAAGCTCAGAAGCTGGCCCGTCTAAGCCTCCAACTACGGACAAAGCTAAGCAGAAGGAAACACGGTTTGACAAGTCTCTGAAGGTGCCAACTCCAGAAGGCATGGATCGACCCTACAACTTTGACATATTGGCACAACTAGCCAATACACCTGCCAGGTTGTCTCTGTTCGATCTGTTGCGACTCTCCAAAGAAACCCGGAAGGCCTTATGTGAAGCTTTACTACATGTCGACTCTTATCTCGCTGAAGTCAAAGCCCCTGCTGAAGGCCCTATCTTCTGTCCTCACTGCCACAGTACTATGGAAGTGGTGCCCAACATCACCTTTTCGCAGGAGGACTTGCTACTCAAAAATAATCGTCATGATAGACCCCTGTACTATACAGGGTATATCGGGGCGATCAAGGTGGACCGCATGCACATCGATCCAGGATCCTCCCTCAGCATCATTCCTAGAAGTTTTCTCCAAATTCTGGGAATCCCTCTGCACAAGCTATCTGTAACCAATACAACTATCATGTCTTTCAATGCTGGTCAAAGCCACCCGCTAAGCCAGATCCGTCTCAAGTGCCAGATCGGTGATCTCCGAACGGAGGTTTCCTGCTATGTGATCGATGCCAATGTATGCTACAACGTCTTGTTGGGACGTCCATGGATGCACGAGAACATGATCGTTTCTTCCATACTTCACTAGTGCTTCAAGTACGTCAACAGCGACGGTGTCGTGAAGACGGAGTTTGCCGACGTGGATCCTTTTAAGGACATCGAAGCTTACTATGAAGATTCAGTACTTTACCAATCTTAGCCCCCCAAGGATGACGATAACGAAGCTGACAATGAAACTGAAGCATGTTCATCCTCCAATGATGGTCCCCTGATCATTCAAGTCAATGGACGTACTACTCCAAAAAATACTCCGAAGCCTCTCGCAATCTAGATGAAAAAGAAGGACCCTGACAAGGTCAAACCATTGACCATCACTCTCAACAAGACACCCTGGGAGGAACCTACTTACGCCCGTCCTCCTAATCATGAAGAATTGCCCTACGTGGTGAACTCGGCGAAGACCGTGGCACTACTTCCAGATGATGATCCTCAATGAGTATATCAATACTCATAATAATGTACCTTCAGCGGATGATGTTATCCCTGAAGAAGAACTTGCGTATTTCCTTAGTAAAGGTTTATATTTGAATTACTCCGATGTCTATCAATCTGTAAACCACTACATAGATACGATATACGCTCTAGAGCACGGCATAGTACCACACCTCTACATGCTGGTCACGATGCCTCACCTGCGGGAAAAAGTTTACCCAGAAGATATCCTCTACTTCATCGTTCCAGCCAGAAAGAAGGATGAAAAACTAATCATCTTCGGTCATATAATCGGCGAGAGAAAGTTCGTTCCAGACTCTACTTCTCCCAAGCACAACACAGAAGCTGACTATGACTCTGAGAAAATACAACTTTTCTGATATAGTTGGCAGGCCAAAAATATCATCCAGAACATGGAATATGACATCAAAAGCGACCAGGGGCTAAATTATGGTCGAGAACGACGGTTGCCAATATGACACTTTGCTCCTCCGGCCAAACCCGAGAACTACTATCAACGAAGCGGTGTTGGTTTAGGTTATTTCACTCCTCCAACAACTCCCGAAAGATCTGATGATGAAGCAGATCGTTGTTCTTATTCTTCTGGTTCCTCTCTCTGGGACTCAGACTCCACTATTGACGACATGTTCAAGATAATTCTGTCCATCAATATGGTTTCCATTGACCAAATTACGGACGATGTCCAATCAATCGAGCTCGAACAATAGGCTTAAAAGATGGATACTAGGTGGGAGCTGCGCTTTGAACAACATGAACCACCTACCGAAGATAAAGTCATCAAAGTCAATTTAGGAGATGAATCATCTTTCAAACCAGTCTTCATCAGCAAAAGTCTATTTGGCGATGAACGCCAATCTCTTATACAGTTCGCATGGAGCTATGAAGACATGCCAGGCTTGGACCCTAAAGTCGCCATGCACCACCTGAATATTTTATCTAAAGCTATGCCAGTGAAGCAGTAACAACAACGATTCTGACCAGATGTCATGGAGGCCATCGAGAATGAAGTCAAGAAGCTCATTACCAGTAGATTCATTCGCGAAGAACAACACCTAGACTGGGTTGCCAACATCGTTCCAGTCATGAAAAAGAATGGTAAAGTTTGAGTCTGTATCGATTACCGTGATTTGAACTCTGCATGTCCGAAGGACGAGTTTTCTCTACCGATCACCAACGTAATGATTGACAATACTTGCGACTTCGAGCGGATGTCCTTTATGGATGGGTTCTCAGGCTACAACCAGATCAAGATATTCCCCGACTATGAGAAGCACACATCTTTTCGAACACCGTTGGGGGTATACTGCTATACGGTGATGCCCTTCTGATTGAAAAATGCAGGGGCAACATACCAGCGAGCCATGAACACATTTTTTTGTGATCATTTACGCAAAATTGTGGAGTGCTACATAGACGATATCGCAGTTAAAAGTCGTCTCAATGGCAACCACCTCCAAGACTTGAGAACGGCGTTCGAACTAATGCATGCACACCAACTCAAGATGAATCCAACCAAGTCTTTTCTGGGAGTCTCCAGTGGCAAGTTCCTTGGTTTCGTCATCACTTCAAAGGGTATACATCTTGACCCGGAGAAAGTGAAGGCTATCCTCGATATGCATCCTCCAAAAAACCTCAAAGAGCTACGCGGACTACAAGGAAGGCTAGCATACATCAGACGATTCATTTTGAACCTCTCTGGAAGGTGTCAACCATTCATTCAGCTCATGAAGAAAGACGTATCTTTCGTCTGGACGGAACAATATCAACACGTATTCGACGACATCAAGGCGTATCTTACAAGCCCTCCAGTGTTGGTAGCTCCAATAATGGGGAAGCCCTTCTTACTATATGTCCGTGCTATGGACCATTATCTTGGCGCCCTATTAGCTCAGAAGAATGAAGGCGGCCATGAATAGGCAATCTACTACCTCAGCCGCACAATGGTGGGTGCCGAACACAGATACACACCGGTAGAGAAGGAATGCCTTGCACTAGTATTTTCCATCCAGAAGATACGCCACTATGTGTCTGGACAGACTATCCACATTATATCTAAAGTCAACCCTCTCAGAATACTCATGACTAAATCGGGCTCTCTCAATTCCCTTTTAGCTACATGGGCAATGCTGTTGATTTCATACGATATGCTCTTCGTTCCTTAGAAGGCAGTAAAAGGCCAAGCATTAGCTAATTTCCTAGCAGCTCATCCGGTGCCAGAATCGTCCAAACTCTATAACGAAATTCTCGACGAAGTGGTGGAGTCTAATACTGCAACTGAAGAAATTCCCATTTGGCGAATATTCTTTGACGGTGCATCAAGAACAGGACCTAAAGGAAATATCGTGGCTGGAGTAGGTGTCATGCTCGTGTCACCTGATCATCTGGTTATACATCATACATATTCTCTCGTGGAACCATGCACCAACAACGTGGCCGAATATAATGCCCTATTAATCGGCCTACAACTGGCAAAACAACTGAAAGCTGACTATCCAGATGCTTACGATGATTCCAAGCTAATAGTTAGTCAGGTCCGAGGGGATTATGAAGTTCTCCACGAAGATCTCATCCCCTACCACATAGCAACAATCGAGTTGGCGTCTACTTTTGCTGGATTTATCATCGAGTACGTGCCTCGACTACAAAATATAGAAGCAGATGCTCTAGCTGGTCTTGCTGCTACCGTGACCGTCCCTACTAATACTCAGTAGTCGATCACAGTGTCTGGTCGAGAACTATTATGTATGAAAATACCTTACATATTTATCACAGTTACACAATGGAAACAAACGTCGATGTTAAAGACTGAAGATTTCCCTTCGTAGACTACGCCGTCTATGGAATCCTCCCCGAGGACCCGAAGAAAGCAGTGTCTATCCAAAGGCGATCCCTCAGATTTTACTATGATACAGCTACCAAGTATTGTACGGACGTTCTTACGACGGGCTGCTGTTAGGATACTTATCAGACACAGAAGCCAAACATGCACTCCGGGAGGCTCACGATGGAGTTTGTGGTGCACACCAACTAGGCCCCAAATTATAAGATCGCCTCAAACGAATGGATTATTATTGGCCCACAATGATAGCAGATGTTGTTGAATATGCAAAGAAGTATAGAGCTTGTCAGTTCCACCCCGATTTCATTTATCAACCTTCGGAGTTTCTACACCCGACGGTAGCATCTTGGCCTTTTGAAGCCTGGGGCATGGACGTCATAGGATCAATCAGCCTGCCATCCTCCAAAGGACATCGGTTCATTCTAGCCATAATCGATTACTTCTCCAAATAGGCGGAAGCTATACCGCTCACAGAAGTGAAGGTGTCAAACGTGATCAGTTTCATCAAACATCACGTCGTCTACCGCTTCGACCTACCTCGCAGGATCATCTATGATAATGGTCCACAGTTCGCAAGCGATGCATTCTATCGGTTCTACGATAGGAATCAAATCCAGAACGTAGCCTCTACTGCCTACAATCCAGCGGCTAATGGGCTAGCAGAAGCCTTCAATAAAACTATTATTAAACTTTTCAAGAAGTTCGTGTCTTCAAATAAGCACGATTGGAATGAGAAGTTCGGCGAATGTCTATGGGCCTATCGTACAACGATCTTGACTCCAACAGACAGTACACCATTCTCTCTGTTCATGGAAGCGAAGCAGTTCTTCTCACAGAAATCCAGATTCCTTCTCTTTGAGTAGCCTTAGCCAGCGAGTTGACTACCGAAGAAAGCTAGCGTCTGCGACTCCAGGAGGTCGAAGCGCTAGACGAAAAATGCTTGTTAGCTCAACAGCGCATTGAGCTATACCAATCACGCCTTTTCAGAGTCTTCAATAAAAAAGTGAAGGAAAGAATCTTCCAAGTCGGCGATCTAGTCTTAGCAGTGAGAAGACCAATAGTTATGACGCATAAAACAAAAGGAAAATTCTAGCCTAAATGGGAAGGTCCTTTCATCATAGAATCAGTGTATTCTAATGGTGCGTACCGACTAACCAAGCCCGATGGTGACTTGCTCATGATGCCTATCAACGACAAGTTCCTGAAGAAATACTATGTGTAACCTTTTTATGTAATGTTCATATATGTTCAGTAATGTAAATAAACAGTGCGATGATTATATGATTCGAAAAATTATCTAACTATTATTCATATTTCAAGAGTCTTGAATACGCCATGGATAATAGGTCCTCTAAAATATTTCTCCAGTGGAATCATTCCCGTTTTTGACTCTGTCCAAACTCGGTTTGACGAAAACAAGTCACGTCCCTATTACCTCTAAATTATTTTCTGATAAGTATTTCCCCAGTGGAATGATTAAATGTTTTGCCATGTCCAGATAACCTCTGAGCAAAGCATTCATCAAGGATAATCACGTCCATATTACCTCTGAACTATCCACTCCCACCTAATGTTATATATCTTTCCATGTCCATATTACCTCTGGTCAGATATAGAACATCCTTTGCTATTACGTCCATATTACCTCTACTAGCAGCGTCATTCAACTTAATATCTATATTCGAATAACTTGAATATAAGATGGATAATAGGTCCACATCAAAATTCCCCAACGGAATACCCACCAGAAATATCCTTGCTATGTCCACGTTACCTCTAGTTTCAAAATTTCACAAAGCCACATTCACTTTGAAAAGTTTCTTTATTCTTTACTCAAACATCCATCAAAAGACGAAAAAAGGGTACAAGAGCCGTGATGGCTGGAAAAAAGTTACAAAGAATCTAAGGGATACATAAGCGATTGATGTTGTCCCTTAGAGCCGTGATTTCGATTTCAGACTTCGCGGTAGCTCGACGGCGTGCCTCTTCTTGACGAGCATCTTCATCCTCGAAAAGGATCAGACTCAGAGGCTCTCCCTCCAACTTTGCCAGTTGTTCTTCTAAATGGGCAGAAGTGGTGGCAGTCATGGCAGCCTGAGCTAAGTAAGCCTCATGTTCAGATGTTGCCGCCCTCAAGTCGGCTTCCAGTTGGGTGATCTTGTTCTTGATCTGTGCGATATGATTATACCTCTTGGTGATCTGTGCAGCCAGTTTGTTCTTCGAGGCGGCACGCGCCTCAGTTGCAGCATTGAACTGACCATACTGGTCAGCCAATTCATCGATCTCCCGAACGAGGGCGTCCTTTTTTGCCTGGTAAGTAGCCATCTCCTCCGCAAGAGCCGTCATCAAAGCATCGTCCTCTGTGTGGAACAGCGACGTCGGGCTCCGCTGTTTGGTATCCCAGAACCTGGCCACCTGACCCTCCAGGTCATTCAGAACTTTCCTCAGAGTATTGGCCCGCTCTTCATAGCTGGCAATGCTCTCGAGGGCCGTCACTTGGCATTCGGTAGTAGCCTTCACAGGGCCGAAGGTAGCATTCTGATTCAAGACTCCAAGAAGCTTCACTTTCAGTACAGAGTAGAAAGCTTTGACGACTTTCTGGGCTATCTCGTCATCTTCAGTAGAGGTCGTCAGAGGGGAGGCTTGGGGAGTTTCTTCTGCTCCAGGAAGGAACACCTGACAAGAAGCCGAACTTGACAGAAAAAATAATATATACATCAATAACCAAAAAAAAAGAAGAAAAATGTGAAAAAATTATAATTTCGTACCTTCGACTTGCTCAACTCCAGCCTAGGCTGTGCCATCAACCTTGGTTTCAGAAAAACCAAGAGCAGGCCTAGACTGTTCAAGAAGAACAAAATCAAGGCCCTGAGCGGCATCAGGCCTGATATCGTCCATAATTTCAGCCGGAACAGGAGCGGATTCAGCAACAGCCCCCTCAGCAGGCTGCTCAACTTCTCCTTCTGTAGCCGATACCGGCTCACTAATAGCTCCCCCCACACCAACAAAATTGGAGGAGCCGGGAATAACTTCTATCCCTTCTCCAATGGCGGGAACTATCTTCGCGAGGGGTTCTTTCCCCTTGTCTACAAGGGAACATATAGTCGTGGTCAGCCTCACAAGGAGCACGAAAAATCAAAGTCAAAAAATCTCATCCGAAGAGAGGCGCAAAGGCAACGTACCCGCAGGAGGATGAGCCGATTGGACTTGGCTCTTGCCCAGCTCTTTCATCACTATTCCTATTGCAGACATATCCCCCACAGATATGTCATAGGAGAAACTGATCTTCTGATCGCCGTCATGGTCTAGGCCTTCGCCCTGATCACCCCGTCGCTCAAATCTTACAGCCGAAGAAGACCCGCCCTTATCTATCAGTCGAGGACGAGCAGGGGACTCTGTCACATCCACCTCCTCAGATGAGAAGGCACCTGCCTCAGTTGTGACTTCGGGATCCTGTGCAAAGGACAAACGCAAAGGTGAGAAAGCTTCCAAAGGCTTGACCAGAATGGCTACGGAGTCTAGGAAAGGGTCTACCTCCCGAATGGAAACGGCCTGCAATGCCGTCTACCGAAAAGACCTTCTGGGAGGAAGCGAGCCGGCACCCACGTCCGTAACCTTCTTTCTCCCCCGGGAAACAACCACCTTCTTCCTTTTTTGCCGTGGCACTAGCTCAGTGGGAGCCTTCCTCTTATGAGGAACGGTAGGAAGAGGTTCTTCAGCATCCTCTCTCCAAGGCGCTGCAACGATAGGCTCTTCAACAACAACTCTCTGTTGTGGCGCTACAGCTGGTTCAATTGTGGGCGCGATGCCTTCCTTTCTGTTACTTCCCATTTCACGTGCTCGTCCTATATCAGCAAGGGTAGGGGCAAGCTTGGTCCCCGATATAAAACTATGCTCACGGTCATACCGAGAAGGAAGGGTATTGACCTGAATATAGAACTTAGCAGAAGCAAAGAGCATGTGGGTGTCGGGTTTATCTTCGGATAAGGTAAAAACTGCCCCTGTACATCCAGTATTGTAGTAGCCCCATGCACGTGCCCCGTTGATCAGACTCCCTATCGACTGGAGATGAGGACTGGGATTGCCCAAGAGAAGCTGGCTGTAGCCGAATTGTTGTGCAAAGCGGCTTGGCAAGTAAGGTTCCAGGAAAGTATGGTTCCTGTACCTGAATACCAGATGAGAAGTCCTAATGGATTGGAGCCAACAAAATGCTCTAATAGAAAGGCTAGTAGTGAGTGCTCCCTCATCTACTAGGGTGTCTCCTGTGCGACCACTACCAGATGGAGGCAATACTCTGAAGAATTCATAATTCTGCAGAAAACTCAAAGCCCTCCTACAAACGGGCACCCCGGTAACGGCCCAGTTCGTGTCTCTTAACCTCCGAATGAAAGCATCCCCCGCCAAATAATCTGCCATCAGCCCGACGTTCATTAATATGGGACAGTACAGTACCAGCCATCCCATCAGATAGTGGAAGGGTAACTCAGTCCTAGCAAAGTCCTTCTTGCCTCCGGATGTTATCGCATTCACAACAAAATATCGCAAACCTCGTTGGATGGCACGGACCATCGCTGGAAGCAGAGCAAGTGGGCGTCCAAAGGCCAGCCTTACAGCAGGAAGTATCATACCTCGGTTGATTCTCTCAACAGACCCTTAACCACCAGGGACTACGCAGTCACGAAACCATATCATCAGGAAAGCGGCCAGCATCGCCTTTTTTGACATCTTGAACTCGGCTTGTCTGAAGAAATAATAAATCAGGGAATTTCCATCAGGATCATCACTATCTTCGGCATCCACAACTCCGTGATCTGTCATCAGCTGATCTATCTCAGAGATCGTCAAGGGCTTGCGAGACGAGAAGGATACTGGGTCATTCCCCCTTCTCTGGTGAAAACATAGTTGGTCCAGGCCCTCGTATGCGGGAGGGACCCCTCGGTCTTACCTTTCTTCGTAATCTGGTGACAAATGAAAAAGTGACAGAGTAACTCTTTGTACACCTCTGTCATATCAAGATTCTCCTTCACCAAATCCAAGATCTCTGTATCACTGGGGATATATTTTGCATATGGCTCCGTCCTCCAGGGAAGTTTGGATACCGTCTGCATCTCGTGAAGAGCTAAACCCATCTCCCCGCCCGGAGTGAAGAAGGTGCACGTATGATTGTTGTACAACTCGGCCAAGGAGACAAACATCGACCAGTTAACCTTAATACCATATTGGGTGGCCCTGACAACATAAAGAAGACCGACAGCTTTTAGGGTAGCCTCGTAAGTCGAGAGCACCAATCCAGTAAGGTCACTCCAGAACGGAACAGAATGCCTCCAGCCATCCATCCGTATCTTCCCTCTCGGATATGACTCCTTCTTCGACAGCATCAAGTTGGAGAGAGTCTCAGCAGCATAGGAATGAAGATCAGTCGGGATATCGTTCAGTATAACACCCAGTTGTAGCCCCCTCATGGAGTAGGACGTGGAACCCTTGACACACTTAAACGTGTCCTCTTTCGGTCACCAGAGTTGAACTGGATCCTGCCAGAAACAACTCCAGGCAGTTCAGGAGTCAGGTCTTATTACATTTGCCTCTGCACAGCCAGATCAGCAAACGTCGACATAGGGTATTGGCGCTTCATCGATGGCAGCCCTATTCTTTGGTCATTCAACGTAACTACCAAAGGATCTTCCAGACATATCGTCGCATCGTCCTCGAATCCTATGCTGTCACCGAATAAAAAGTATAATTTCTTCCAAAAGCGTGACCCTCCGAGCTTCTCATTATTAATCATCTGCTTCTGAAAGGTTTTGTCATGTTCAATTATGGCGATCGCCCGTTTCGTAGGTTGGTCATAACTGATCTTTGCCTGAACATCGTTGACCATATTGGTTATAAGGCTTGTGCCTAGAACGTGGCAAGCATAACCGAAAGGGATACCACCAAACTGCAGAACAAACATGTTTACTACAAGGACAGAAGAGAAAGTCGGACTCAAAAATCTGCAAGAAAAACTAAATACTGAAGGGCTCTTCTGTGCCCAAAGGGCTATGCGCCCAAAGGGATATGCGCCCAAAACAAACAAGTGGGAGCATAAAACATAAATATTACGTGGACGCATAACATACTACAGCCTAAGGGCACATAACATGGCAACATGTGGGCGCATAGCACACCATAGTGTTGGCGTATGACTTCTGTGGGCGCATAATGATGCTCACAGAAGTATGTCGCCTTAGGCACAAGTTTCCAGGCAGAAGAAAAGTCTGAGCATCGTAATTAATGCTCGAGACTTTGTTTTTAAAGCGTGCCCTCACCCAGAATCAGGTCCTGGACTGGTGACGATGCTGCCGCAGGAGGAGAGCCACTCGGCGCAACCCGTTGCCCTTCGCGGATCTCTTGGCGACCTTGGGAGACATGGTTCTCAAAGAAAGAAGATGAAGAGTTTTTGAAAAATTGTAAGAGAGAAGAATAATGAGATTTTTCTCTCCTTCATAGCCTATTTATAGGCACAGGCTACTTCCTATGCGCCCACTATCTTTATGTGCCTATGCGCCCATTGTGCAGTATGCGCCTATAATGGCCTATGCACCCACATGAAGATCTAGCCTCTTGCACACTATGCGACTGTCTCTTACTAACGTGGACGACGTATAAAGGATGGACCTCTTCAAATTCTACCCCGATGAATCAGTCAATTCATATTTCGAGGAAGATCTCAACAGTCGTATCTCTCTGACAGGCTGTCCAAACACTATGTGCCCAAAGAGAGAGCCGTGCTATGCTCCCATTGTATCACGAGAAGACAGTCCATGCTTCTTTTAAAGTATTTCGAACTCGTTCAAGTATCAAAAACTTTGAAGGGGCACTTGTAGAAGCATAAAAATTTTAGCAAATAAAGCCTTATGTGCCCAAGCCAAAAGAGGACATATGCGCCCAAGTGAAGCTTTTATGTGCTCAAGTCACTCTGAGAAACTTTTATGTGCCCATCATCCTGTGAAGCTCTATGCGCCCAAGCCTATGAAGCTTTATGCGCCCAAGCCACCCCCTGTGAAGGAGGGCGCATAGCCTAAAATAGGGCTATGCGCCCAAGCCTGACTCGATCAAAGCCATGATCAAAATGTGCACCAAAGCACACGACCACGTCAGTCTCCACGAGCAGTCGTGCACCGAAGCATGCGGCCACGTCAACACTATGACCAACCCATGATCTCGCAGCCTGTATGCGCCTACACGCTATGCGCCCAAGGCAGAACTATGAGTCCATATGAAAACCAGTGTGTTTTCCTTATGTGGGTGCATAACATCATTCCAGCTCAAGAACAACTATAAAAAGGGGCCTCATCACTCTTCAAAACACATAACGGAGAGCATTTTCAAGAGCCAAATTGCTGTATTTCTTGCCAGTGAGCCGAGCGATAGCAATTTTCTTAGGTTTTCTTCCACTTTTGTAATCGGAGTGTCAATGGAGCAAAGGAGCAAGTGCCGCTCGATCTCCATCGTCCCATTCTCCAGAATTCTTTTTTGTACTCGGGGATCCTTAGCGCAGGATCGCTCAGGCATACTCGATTTGTGGTGCCTTGTGCCAATAAAGAATAGACAGCATTTTTTTTCTTTTTGTGTGTGTCCATACATACATTTACAACGTCATCCGATTGTTCATCTTCTGAATCGTTGGCTTCGCTCTCATACCATATGCTTGTATTGACGTACTTCCTTGATGTAGATCTGTTCAGATAGCCTTTGTCATATTTGCTATTTTTTTGTTGATGATGATGATGTTGCTAGACAATCTTTTTTTATATGTCCTTTCTTCTTACATTCGTAGCAAATAGGATCTTTCTCGTTGTTGTTGTTGTTGCTGTTGCTGTCCTTTGTTTTTCTATTGAATCTCATAAACTTTTTGAATTTTCTTACCAGAAGAGCTTGATCTTCAGAGTCACTGTCGTCAGAATCATCTTCGACGGTTTTTCTACGTTGAGCCTTGAAAGCGATCGACTTCTCTGACTTTTCCTTTAGTGTAGCATCTTCAAAGTCTTGAAGTTCCAACTCGTGAGTGAGTAGCTTACCCATGAGTGTTTCTAGAGACATTGTTGAGAGGTTGTTTCCTTCAATGATTGTTGTAGCCTTTGGAATCCAGTTCTTTGTGAGAGCTCGTAGAAGTTTGTGGATCTTCTCATGGTTATTGCATTCCTTGCCTAATGAAGACAAAGGATTTATAATATCCAGGAATCTCGTTAACATCTGAGTGACGGATTCATTTGGCTTCATCTTGAACGCCTCATACCCTTGAGTAAGTCTGCTGATCTTTGACTCCTTGACTTGTGTTGTTCCTTCGTGGGTTACTTCAAGAAGTTTCCACACTTCATTTGATGTTGTGCAAGTCGTTACCCTGTTAAATTTAGTTCTTTCTAAAGCACAAAATAAAGCGTTAATAGCACGTGCATCAAAAGTAGCCTTTTTCTTTTCATCCTTATTATATTTATCATAGGATTTATCAATTAAAACTCCCTCAACAGTAATACGATGAGGCTTTTTGTAGCGATCAATAACTATAGACCATAAGTCAAAATCAAGAGATTTTATGAAGAAACTCATCCGTGTTTTCCAATAAGTATAGTTTGTGCCGTTAAACAGTAGAGGTCTGTTTGTGGCTTGGCCTTCACTTTTGAATTTTACAGTTGCCATGTGTAATGTTGTGATCTATAAAAACAATTAAATATAACTGTAGTGTTACCTTGTTTTACCTGTATAACCCACACTGATACCAATTGTAGGAATAAAGTCGTAAAACAAAATACTCTAAGGGGTGAAAAGAGTAGGCAACAGAATATTGCTAATTAAAAAACTTGTTAGCAGTTAGATCACAGAAATAATATCAATAATCACAAAGTAATAACTGTAAAGAAAAGAGATCAGAAGGCAAATACAAACACAGAGATTTATACTGGTTTTCCTCTTGTGAGGACTAGTCCAGTCGGAAGAACTCTAGCTTCCAGTTGAATCCACTATTAGAAAATCCTGCAAGTTTTTATACGATGTCCTTGCAACTTCTACAGATGCGAGATTTGATACGAAGAACTCGACCAACTTCAGTTTTGAAGAGTCTTTCTTCAATCAAGCCTCTGATTACAATTTCTCTGAAATCTTCTAGACCGCACCGTACCGGCAAATTGACTAGAGAATTGTAACTTGCTTAGGATTTGAAAATAAAAGCTTTTTAGAAAACTCTTTGGAAGAAACGTAAGCTTTAGAAGAGAAGAGATGAAAGTGATGAGTGATTTTAAATGATCAGAATTTCTCTCTATTTATAGTTTTTCCAAAGGCAGAACTCTGACAGAATTCGGGCAAAATTCGGACAGAACTCTATGTAACAAACCGCAACAGAAGGGAGACCAAGTTCAAAAACCAAAGTTCACATAACGTTCACCTTGGCCGAACTCTGGCCGAGTTCTGTCGGGGTTGTTCAGGAATATTTTAAGAAAATATTTTTGGGGCTTTTTGAAATCCTTCATAAGCTTTAGTAAATAAGAGATATTTTTCAAAACATAGGTCAATTTTGAAAATAATTTTGGATAGCCTATTTGCCAGTACGACTTGGTGTACAATGTATTCCTAGACTCAATAAAAATAAAAATTACATTGCATAAAGAAAGACAATCTCGAGTGACAAACATAGCTTCGGTCTTGAACTGAGTAGATATCCAATCATGATCAGTGTCCAAGTGTCCAAAATATCTTGAGTAAACATTTGAGTTGTTCCGTATATCGAGACAGAGTTTGATCAATTATTAAAATTAGGTCTGACCATGACCAATGGGCCAACAGGTACATCATCTATGTACTGGCGAGCGATGCTGGCCTAACTCAGCTAAGAAGACAACACTAAGTAATCATGTTATAGAATTCTATTAAAAGTGGTTTTTCTTGTTGCCTTAGGGTCAATCAGTAGTTCATATCCGACAGAAGAAAAGCCTACATATCATTCTTAGCCATGTAGAGCCTAAAAATTAAGAGGTGCCACCCGTTAAAGTCTTCAATCATCTCATGGCGCCAAACCAATGAAGTTGTGCTGGATCATCAGGTTGCGCCATCACCAGGTTACGCTGAAGTTAGGATGCACGGAGCGACACGTAGCACACTTCCTCGAGAAGCTGTAACGACGTTATTATTACCTGACAACTGACTGTATGGAGATTAAGGAAAATCGCTTCGAATCTTGCACAACACAGCGCTCGAGAAGACTTTGTCAGCATGTAATTAATGCTGACAGCTGGTTCGCGTAAGTCACTGAATGGCATAAGGATTAATCAGCACAGCACAGAAGACCTAGTCAAAAGGCGCTAGTCGTTAAGTTGCACCTATGTACAACCTGACAAAGTGGCACCACTTGATCAACTCTTAGTTTAAAACAGGGTGACGTGGCGCACAAGCTATCAACTTCGCAGAGCGTGCCCACTACGCTGCCCATGACCACGCACATATCAGTCAAATGATGCCACATATCTGCAGCAGTTAGTGCAACCGTTTGTGCCAGTGAACAAGAGGCATGCAATCTGAAGCGCACGCAACCCAGAATAACTACTAAACAGTTATTTCAAGAACTCTATAAATAGAGGTTCAAATCATTCTCAAAGTATTACGAGTGATCATAATCTCCTGCTAAAGTGCTGCTGTAATCTCCAGAGGCTCGTATCTTCGATATCTCATCGTCCAAAGGATAAAGTGATCATCTTATGATCAAATTCCTATAGTTGTACTTCCCCAGAAATCAATTGTACTTCTGTACTCTTTTTCTTAGTTTGTAATAAAATTTTTTATTCTTTGCAAATAAAATGGCGACTCTGCTGGGGACGACTTTCTCTTCTGATGAGAAAGTGACAACTCAATGTGATACCGCGTCAATCGACAGGACGCAAAAGACCCTGGTATTAAAGTTGACCAGACAGCCTACGAGACTATGATCAATGCTGGGGGTGTCAAGCGCACTTCTTCCGCTGTTAAGAGCAACACTCGCCCTGTTTGGACTCCTAAGTCCTTGGCGGCGCAATCTTCTGCCTCTGCGCAACTTGTGCCCATCACTAATTGGGCGCAACCTAAGGAAAACAGCCTTTTGGCTAATTCCTTTACTTCTCTGATTCTAAAATCGGAGGTAACTCTGTCTCGACACACTGCTGTCCAAAACAAGGGAAAGTACCCTTCAGTCCTCTCTTTCCAAGCGCAGCCTGCACTTATTCCTACTTCTGTGCAACTTGAGCCCGTCACTGCTTCGACACAACCTATGGGAAATAGCCTTTTGGCTAATCCCTCTACTCCTCCGACCTTGAAATCGAAGGAGATTCTGTCTCGGTACTGTCACGACCCGCACCCGGATATACGGATACGAATACGTGGGCCACGTCCAGCCTACGTCGTAGTATCGGCGGTAGAACGTTGTCTAGTACCCAATAAATATACACTACATCTAGAAGGCCTACAACTATAAATATACTCTAGTCACATCACAAAAGCTAGGGATGATAAGACAAAAAAGATAACTAAAGCACAAGAACAACTAGAAACTACTAGAAGGAATCATAAGACAGGAAAATAAAGAAGAAAAATAAGACGAACTAAGGATAACTACCAGGCAACTCACATAGAAGAATAGTGAGATCCACCTCAGCTGGCAACATCATGAAGTCCACTAATGGTATAACAACTCCTAAAATATTATCAACGGTATCCTGTCAGGAAAATGAGCAAGTACAAGCACTAACAGCAGTTCCATGTGAATTGACAAATTTTATAAGAGACAGTATAATGAACTACAAGACAAAGATATATGAAGACTTGGGAACCGTTCGAAAGCTGAGTTACAACCCTTAAACCAAACAAGGACCGGGGTTGTAACTCTTCTCCCGAACAGATCTTAGTCTCCAATCAAGGAACAATATAATGGCATGTAGAACATGTGAGTAATCTGAATATCATAGCATGGTGAGAAAGTACTAAATGTAGAACAGAACAGGATATATGATAAGATAAAGTAAATATAAAATGTGCCTCGAATATTATAGCATAATGTGATCGGTATGGGTCAAGATCAGGCTTCCAGCCGACCGGCTACAAGTACGTGGACTCGGCCCGGCCGGAATGGTAAGCTATGGAGCAAGTAGTAGCACAGGTCAGGCTATACCCATCGTGAGGTGAGGGTATAGCTATGATACAAGTAGTAACTCAAGGTGGGCATTGATCACACTATCTATAATATTCTCCATTCCCCGAATAGTATATGGATCTGGACATAGCACGTCATGACGCGGGATTCCCTAAGAGGGGAGCAAGTCCTCTTCAGGAATCGGCATCAATACAAGTACAAGAATCAAGACCAAGCAAGTACCAGTATCCCAAGAAATCAGGAATGACATCTCATGACAGGAATCCGACAATACTAGTCCGTGAACTATCGTGTCTGAGAATCAAGTAAGACACTACGACTGAATCGGATATAGCAAATATCAAGACAATGAAAACTATCAGTGAATGTACTCGCCTGCGGTCCTGAGCTGTCAAATGGGGTCGATGCTCAGAGTGATGCCACAGACCTAAAGATAAGATATATATAAGCTAATTAGGGTTCAAAGTGTTAGGCTTGATTCTATAGTATAAGCTACGCAATCTAGGTCAGACACAGTCAACTAAGTCAAAATAGGTCACACTAGGTCAAACTGGGTCAATGGTTGACTTACAGTTGACTTTTGGTTAACTGGTCAACTCTGGTCAAGTTCTAGATATTTCTAGGCAAAGTGTTGACTGATAGTTGACTTTTGGTCAAAGTAGTCAAACTTGGTCAACCGAGGTCAAAACTAGCCTAAGCATACTATTCTAAACATTACCAACCAAGATACCATATATCTTCGTCAAACAGGGTCAACACATTCAATTTCAGTGGTTGTGAAATCACTGGAATCGATGGATCTAAATTCTGATACAAGGATCTAAAAATACGAATAAAAAGAGAAGGATTATAATAATGGGGTAAAAACCTACAGATGTTGTCGGATGGTGAAACAACCATCACCAACGTGTTCAAAATGGTCAAATCAGCTAGGATAGCCTGTCCATAAGTCCAATTTGGACACAGAAGCAAAAAGGTAATTTTGGGCCAAAATGGTGTCCGTGTCGGACCCACTTTGTACCGAAAAACGTGCCAAAAAAAAGTGCACAAAACCTAACAAATTATATGTCCACGAATCCAGAATGACGATACGAACCCAACGGTATATCCAGAATTGGATTCCGTTGACCCGATCTCAAATTGGTCCGTTGACCAGGACATTGAAATTCCGATTTGCACGGAAAAGCGTGTCGGAGCTAATGTCCTCAAAACTTAGCAAATTATATGTCAACGAGTCCAGAATGACGATACGAACTCAATGGTATATCCGGAATTGGATTTCGATGAGCCAAACTCAAAATGACCCGTTGACTCAGAAAGTTGGACCCGCTTTGCACCGAAATACGTGCCAGGGCCCACGTTCTCCAAATCAAGCCAACTTTATATGAAAACATGCCAGAACGACGCCACGAGTCTACTGGTGGTGTCAGAAATTGAATCCGGAGTCCCGGATTCAAAAATCGAATTTTACAAGTGCAACACTAAGAATTCGAACGGCCAACTTTGGCGTCGAATTCGACCGACTTAACAAGCTCAAACTGAAATGAAATCTAAAGGGGGCAGGAAGAGGGTTATACAGCTGTGCATCGGAACTGGTGGCGCACAAAACGGAGCTAACACGGCGAAGATACAAACCCGCGAAGTTGGCGTCCCAAAACTGTCCAAAAACAGTTCAATTAAAATGTCAACTTGGTGGCCAGTTTTCACATAGCAAACGACAAAATTAACGGACGAAATTTGAGAGGGATGAAGGGATATATACCGAGATTGAGATGGAGCGAAGAAATCACCGATCCAACGGTCGGATTGTCAAGAAAATCGGCACGAAGTTGCTGTCCAGAAACACGAATTCTGAAATTCCTCCGCGCGCGCGTTGACGGGATTCCATGCAAAACGCACGAATCGCCTATTTGGCTCGTCGGGGAAGAAGGCAATGGCCATGGGGCCTGCCTGGGGGTTCGCCGGAGGGAGTACGATCGGCCAAGGGGGCCGACTACAACGGTGGCACGCGGTGGCGCGCGGGAGTACGCGGTCACCGGCCGGCGACTGCAGCTGCTGCTGCTGGTACTGCTCGCAGCTGCTGCGGCTGTACTGTCTTGTGCAGCTCAGGCCGGCCAGCTGTGCCGGCGGGGCCTGCGCTGGCCTGGCACGGTGGCACGGCCAGCCACGGCAGTGAGCAGCGCGGGTGACGGCGGCTCGCTCGGGAGGAGTGGCATGTGGTGGTGTTGGACGTGGCAATTTTGGCGATGGGGTGATGGAGGTGGTGGTGCTCAGCTGCTGCTCGGCCATGGGCGACCGAGCTCCGGCCAGGGGAGGAGGCCGAGGAGGAGAAGAGTGGTGGTGATGAGTAGGAGGAAAAGAAAAAGAATGGTGGTGATGAAGATGGGGTTGATGATGGTGTTGGTTGTGGAGATGCTGGTGTTGTTGTTGAAGGAGTGAAGAAGAAGAAGAATGGAGGGGGAAAGGGTGTCGACCATGAAGGGAGGAAGGGGCTGATGATGATGGGTGAAGGGGTGTTTGTGTGAGTATAGAAAGAGAGTGAGAGAGTTTGTATATAATATGAGTGTGTGTATATAATATATAAAGAGAGAGAGAGAGAGAAAGAGAGATATTTAGAGAGAGGAAGTAGAGAGGGGGGGAGGAAATGTGGTCGGCTGATGGGAGAGGGGGTGTATGTGTGTGGGAGTGTGGAGTGAGTTGTTTAAATGAAGAGAGAGGGAGGGATATTATTATATATGTGTGTGTATATACATTATATAAATTGAAATTGAGAGAGATACTTGTAGAGAGATATTTAAAAATAGAAAAAAGTGGGAATTTATGTGGGATGTTTGGGTAGTGATGATAGGACAACGTGGAACTTGGGTTCGGGTTCGTTCGAGCCGGGTCGGGTCAAAATCGGACATAGTGCAATATTTGATTTAAAATAGGTATTTATGATCATGGGTAAATAAGTAGTATGTGGGGGCTCAAATAAATGGGACACAAGTGTCAACCGGGTAGTAGGCTTCGTGTGGGCCATGTCCATATTTGGGGTCGACTAGGTTGGATCGATGTCGGGTCCCGAAATTAAATTGAAATTTAAATTAGGTTTTACGCTAGATAATTAATTGGTTAAATTGACCCGAAAGTTGTGCTAAGGAAATGAAGCACAAAATCGAGTGTCTGAGTGGGACACGAAGGTCATGGGTGAAGAACGTCTCGAGTAGATCAGGCATGACAATTTGGTTCTGAGAAAATGACTGGTTTGGTGCTTCTAAATTAAAAGTCATGGTAACGTACAAACGATGATCAAGGAAAAGAGTGGGAAATCAATTATTAATTAAATGGTCTAAATTGATCCGAACTTGCGCGAAGCAAAAAGAGTACAAGAGAACAAGTTGGAATAGGACATGATATATCAACGTGAAGGTAATCTCGTCTACTTCAAACTTCAAGAAGAAAGTTTTCAGAGACTGGCATCCCTGATGCTCTAGGCCAAGTGTTGACTGATAGTTGACTTTTGGTCAAAGCAGTCAAACTTGATCAACCGAGGTCAAAACTAGCCTAAGCATACTATTCTAAACATTACCAACCAATATACAATATATCTTGGTCAAACAGGGTCAACACATTCAATTTCAGTGGTTGTGAAATCACTGGAATCGGTGGATCTAAATTCCGATACAAGGATCTAAAAATACGAATAAAAAGAGAAGGATTATAATAATGGGGTAAAAACCTACAGATGTTGTCGGATGGTGAAACAACCATCACCAACGTGTCCAGAATGGTCAAATCAGCTAGGATAGCCTGTCCATAAGTCCAATTTGGACACAGGGGCAAAAAGGTAATTTCGGGCCAAAATGGTGTCCGTGTCGGACCCACTTTGCACCGAAAAATGTGCCAAAATAAAAGTGCACAAAACCTAACAAATTATATGGCCACAAATCCAGAATGACGATACGAACCCAACGGTATATCCAGAATTGGATTCCGTTGACCCGATCTCAAATTGGTCCGTTGACTAGGACATTGAAATTCCGATTTGCACAGAAAAGCGTGTCGGAGCTAATGTCCTCAAAACTCGACAAATTATATGTCAATGAGACCAGAATGACGATACGAACTCAACGGTATATCCGGAATTGGATTCCGATGAGCCGAACTCAAAATGACCCGTTGACTCAGAAAGTGGGACCCGCTTTGCACCGAAATGCGTGCCAGGGCCCACGTTCTCCAAATCAAGCAAACTTTATATGAAAACATGCCAGAACGACGCCATGAGTCTACTGGTGGTGTCAGAAATTGAATCCGGAGTCCCGGATTCAAAAATGGAATTTTACAAGTGCAACACTAAGAATTCGAACGGCCAACTTTGGCATCGAATTCGACCGACTTAACAAGCTCAAACTGAAATAAAATCTAAAGGGGACAGGAAGAGGGTTATACCAGCTGTACATCGGAACTGGTGGCGCACAAAACGGAGCTGACACGCCGAAGATACAAACCCGCAAAGTTGGCGTCGCAAAACTGTCCAAAAATAGTTCAATTAAAATGTCAACTTGGTGGCCAGTTTTCACATAGCAAACGACAGAATTAACGGGCGAAATTTGAGAGGGATGAAGGGGTATATACCAAGATTGGGACGGAGCGAAGAAATCGTCGATCCAACGGTAGGATTGTCCAGAAAATCGGCACGAAGTTGCTGTCCAGAAACACGAATTCTGAAATTCCTCCGCGCGCGCGTTGACGGGATTCCGTGCAAAATGCACGAATCACCTATTTGGCTCGTCGGGGAAGAAGGCAATGGCCATGGGGCCTGCCTGGGGGTTCGCCGGAGGGAGTACGATCGGCCAAGGGGGCCGACTACAACGGTGGCATGCGGTGGCGCGCGGGAGTACGCGGTCACCGGCCGGCGACTGCAGCTGCTGCTGCTGGTACTGTTCGCAGCTGCTGCGGCTGTACTGTCTTGTGCAGCTCAGGCCGGCGAGCTGTGCCGGCGGGGCCTGCGCTGGCCTGGCGCGGTGGTGCGGACAGCCACGGCAGTGAGCAGCGCGGGTGGCGGCGGCTCGCTCGGGAGGAGTGGCGTGTGGTGGTGTTGGACGTGGCGGTTTTGGCGATGGGGTGATGGAGGTGGTGGTGCTCAGCTGCTGCTCGGCCATGGGTGGCCGAGCTCCGACCAGGAGAGGAGGCCGAGGAGGAGAAGAGTGGTGGTGATGAGTAGGAGGAAAAGAAAAAGAATGATGGTGATGAAGATGGGGTTGATGATGGTGTTGGTTGTGGAGATGCTGGTGTTGTTGTTGAAGGAGTGAAGAAGAAGAAAAAGAAGAATGGAGGGGGAAAGGGTGTCGACCATGGAGGGAGGAAGGGGCTGATGATGATGGGTGAAGGGGTGTTTGTGTGAGTATAGAAAGAGAGTGAGAGAGTTTGTATATAATATGAGTGTGTGTATATAATATATAAAGAGAGAGAGAGAGAGAAAGAGAGATATTTAGAGAAAGGAAGTAGAGAGGGGGGAAGGAAATGTGGTCGGCTGATGGGAGAGGGGGTGTATGTGTGTGGGAGTGTGGAGTGAGTTGTTTAAATGAAGTGAGAGGGAGGGATATTATTATATATGTGTGTGTGTATACATTATATAAATTGAAATTGAGAGAGATACTTGTAGAGAGATATTTAAAAATAGGAAAAAGTGGAAATTTATGTGGGATGTTTGGGTAGTCACGATAGGACAACGTAGAGCTTGGGTTCGGGTTCGTTCGAGCCAGGTCGGGTCAAAATCGGACATAGTACAATATTTGAATTAAAATAGGTATTTATGATCATGGGTAAATAAGTAGTATGTGGGGGCTCAAATAAATGGGACACAAGTGTCAACCGGGTAGTAGGCTTCGTGTGGGCCATGTCCATATTTGGGGTCGACTAGGTTGGATCGATGTCGGGTCCCGAAATTAAATTGGAATTTAAATTAGGTTTTACGGTATATAATTAATTGGTTAAATTGACCCGAAAGTTGTGCGAAGGAAATGAAGCACAAAATGGAGTGTCTGAGTGGGACACGAAGGTCATGGGTAAAGAGCATCTCGAGTAGATCAGGCATGACAATTTGGTTCTGAGAAAATGACTGGTCTGGTGCTTCTAAATTAATAGTCATGGTAACGTACAAACGATGATCAAGGAAAAGAGTGGGAAATCAATTATTAATTAAATGGT
Organism: Iris pallida; assembly: GCA_029216955.1. Taxonomy (NCBI): domain Eukaryota; kingdom Viridiplantae; phylum Streptophyta; class Magnoliopsida; order Asparagales; family Iridaceae; genus Iris; species Iris pallida. The sequence continues at coordinate 3,454,247 of JANAVB010002394.1, read as the reverse complement.
CTAAATTGATCCGAACTTGCGCGAAGCAAAAAGAGTACAAGAGAACAAGTTAGAATGGGACATGATATATCAACGTGAAGGTAATCTCGTCTACTTCAAACTTCAAGAAGAAAGTTTTCAGAAACTGGCATCCCTGATGCTCTAGGCCAAGTGTTGACTGATAGTTGACTTTTGGTCAAAGCAGTCAAACTTGGTCAACCGAGGTCAAAACTAGCCTAAGCATACTATTCTAAACATTACCAACCAATATACAATATATCTTGGTCAAACAGGGTCAACACATTCAATTTCAGTGGTTGTAAAATCACTGGAATCGATGGATCTAAATTCCGATACAAGGATCTAAAAATACGAATAAAAAGAGAAGGATTATAATAATGGGGTAAAAACCTACAGATGTTGTCGGATGGTGAAACAACCATCACCAACGTGTCCAGAATGGTCAAATCAGCTAGGATAGCCTGCCCATAAGTCCAATTTGGACACAGGGGCAAAAAGGTAATTTTGGGCCAAAATGGTGTCCGTGTCGGACCCACTTTGCACCGAAAAATGTGCCAAAATAAAAGTGTACAAAACCTAATAAATTATATGTCCACAAATTCAGAATGACGATACGAACCCAACGGTATATCCAGAATTGGATTCCGTTGACCCGATCTCAAATTGGTCCGTTGACTAGGACATTGAAATTCCGATTTGCACGGAAAAGCGTGTCGGAGCTAATGTCCTCAAAACTCGGCAAATTATATGTCAATGAGACCAGAATGACGATACGAACTCAACGGTATATCCGGAATTGGATTCCGATGAGCCGAACTCAAAATGACCCGTTGACTCAGAAAGTGGGATCCGCTTTGCACCGAAATGCGTGCCAGGGCCCACGTTCTCCAAATCAAGCGAACTTTATATGAAAATATGCCAGAACGACGCCATGAGTCTACTGGTGGTGTCAGAAATTGAATCCGGAGTCGCGGATTCAAAAATAGAATTTTACAAGTGCAACACTAAGAATTCGAACGACCAACTTTGGTGTCGAATTCGACCGACTTAACAAGCTCAAACTGAAATGAAATCTAAAGGGGGCAGGAAGAGGGTTATATCAGCTGTGCACCAGAATTGGTGGCGTGCAAAACAGAGCTGATACGGCGAAGATACGAACCCGCGAAGTTGGCATCGCAAAATTGTCCAAAAATAGTTCAATTAAAATGTCAACTTGGTGGCCAGTTTTCACATAGCAAACGACGGAATTAACGGGCAAAATTTGAGAGGGATGAAGGGGTATATACCGAGATTGAGACGGAGCAAAGAAATCGCCGATCCAACGGTCGGATTGTCCAAAAAATTGGCGCGAAGTTGCTGTCCCGAAACACGAATTCTGAAATTCCTCCGCGCGCGCGTCGACGGGATTCCGTGCAAAATGCACGAATCGCCTATTTGGCTCATCGGGGAAGAAGGCAATGGCCATGGGGCCTGCCTAGGGGTTCGCCGGAGGGAGCTGCTGCGGCTATGCTGCCTTGCGCGGCGGAGGCCGGCCAGCTGTACCGGCGGGGGCTGTGCTGGCCTGGCGCGGCGGCACGGCCAGCTACGTCAGTGAGCGGTGTGGGTGGCGACGGCTCGCTCGGGAGGAGTGGCGTGTGGTGGTGTTGGACGTGGCGGTTTTGGCGATGGGGTGATGGAGGTGGTGGTGCTCAGCTGCTGCTCGGCCATAGGCGGCCGAGCTACGGCCAGGGGAGGAGGCCGAGGAGGCGAAGAGTGGTGGTGATGAGTAGGAGGAAAAGAAAAAGAATGGTGGTGATGAAGATGGGGTTGATGATGGTGTTGGTTGTGGAGATGGTGGTGTTGTTGTTGAAGGAGTGAAGAAGAAGAAGAAGAAGAATGGAGGGGGAAAGGGTGTCGGCTATGGAGGGAGGAAGGGGCTGATGGTGATGGATGAAGGGGTGTTTGTGTGAGTATAGAAAGAGAGTGAGAGAGTTTGTATATAATATGAGTATGTGTGTGTATATAATATATAAAGAGAGAGAGAGAGAGAGAGAGAGAAAGAGAGATATTTAGAGAGAGAAAGTAGAGAGGGGGGGGAGGAAATGTGGTCGGCTGATGGGAGAGGGGGTGTATGTGTGTGGGAGTGTGGAGTAAGTTGTTTAAATGAAGAGAGAGGGAGGGATATTATTATATATGTGTGTGTATATACATTATATAAATAGAAAAAAAAATACATTATATAAATAGAAATAGAGAGAGATACTTGTAGAGAGATATTTAAAAATAGGAAAAAGTAGGAATTTATGTGGGATGTTTGGGTAGTCACGATAGGACAACGTGGAGCTTGGGTTCGGGTTCGATCGAGCCCGGTCAGGTCAAAATCGGACATAGTACAATATTTGAATTAAAATAGGTATTTATGATCATGGGTAAATAAGTAGTATGTGGGGGCTCAAATAAATGGGACACAAGTGTCAACCGGGTAGTAGGCTTCGTGTGGGCCATGTCCATATTTAGGGTCGACTAGGTTGGATCGATGTCGGGTCCCGAAATTAAATTGGAATTTAAATTAGGTTTTATGGTAGATAATTAATTAGCCTAAATTGACCCAAAAGTTGTGCGAAGGAAATGAAGCACAAAATGGAGTATCTGAGTGGGACACGAAGGTCATGGGTAAAGAGCGTCTCGAGTAGATCAGGCATGACAAGTTGGTTCTGGGAAAATGACTGGTCTGGTGCTTCTAAATTAAAAGTCATGGTAACGTACAAACGATGATCAAGGAAAAGAGTGGGAAATCAATTATTAATTAAATGGTCTAAATTGATCCGAACTTGCACGAAGCAAAAAGAGTACAAGAGAACAAGTTGGAATGGGACATGATATATCAACGTGAAGGTAATCTCGTCTACTTCAAACTTCAAGAAGAAAGTTTTCAGAGACTGGCATCCCTGATGCTCTAGTAATCCAAGTTACGGTAAAGAACATTAATGATCAAAAATTAATTATATAGAAATGAATTATTGAAAATAATTCATTAGAAAATTCAAAAAATAATTCAGAAAATTCAGGGGGCTTACAGGTACACTGCGATTCAAAACAAGGGAAAGCGCCCTTTGGCCTTTTCTTCTTTGGCACAATTTGCGCGTGTTCATGCTTCGGTGCAACTTGCGCAGGTTCAGGCCTTGGCGCAACCCGCATGTACTTCTGTACTAGCGCAATGTAAAGGTAAGCACTCTTTGCCACCAAATCAGAAGCTTAGTAAGAAATCACTGAATCAAGGAAAAGGTTCTTTAACTTTTCCTCATTCTGCTCGAGTCGTTGACTAGGTGGAAAGTACTGCTCCCCTTAATAGATACAGCCAGAGGAAGAATGCTGAGGTAAAAGGTCCTGTGACTTATTCTAACCAGCTTAGCACGTTCTTGTACACTCAAGGTACAGGACATCAGTCATCCAACTCTCCTTGAGCGGCACAATTCATGGGATTCGAAGAGATTTTCCTCGTTCACTGTGTTTGTCAGTTGTCAGTATTGTTAGGTAAAGATGGCCATTAAGTGTCGGACGCCACGTAGATTTTGGCATAACAAGACTGGGCACAGTCTGATATATGGCATAACCTGTTCAGCGGTACAGTCTGTTCTCTGAGCTTCATATCAGTGGCACAACCTGATTTTTGGGGCACAACTTGATCACTGATTAGTATGTTCAGGTCGCAACTTGATTTTTAGGCCCTACAAGACCCCCTTCAAAGTTTTTAAAACTTAAAAACGTTTCAAAGTTTTGAAATACTTTGAATTTATAAAAATTTTGACTGAGTCAAGTTGCGCCAGTCTTGCGCAATCTGTTATGACCAATTACGATTCATCATGCATGATTCAGTATGACTGTTAGGATTCTGACTTTCTGGCTATAAATTATCCCCGTTTACTCCACTGTGATTCTTTACTTTCACTTTTAATCTTCTGAGAAAATTTCTATAACTTTTGTAACCCTCTTTTCTGACCATCTTCTTGACGACATGGCCCCCAAAAGGACTGCTGCTGACAAAGGAAAGGCCATCGCCACCCCTTCAACTCGTGTTCCGCCTGCCCATGTGCCACAATACGCGTTGCTTTCTTCTCGTCGAGAGACAGCCAACCTAGCAATGGAAGGTGATTAAGGGTGAGCCGATTCGATTTATGAGGGATGATTTCATCAAAAATTGATTTACGCCCCTCTTTTTAGAGTGTGGAGTATCACAAACTTTACGCCACCCCTTCTTAGGGTGTGGTCGCCCTTTTCTTGAACACTGTTCATTTTTATGAACTGTGTTGTGCATATTGTTGCGTACTGCACGACTTAATTTGAGGCACAATTCAGTATGCGGTGCAACCTGAGGTGTTGCACAACTTGAGTTTCGCACAACATGGCATGTGGCGCAACCTGGGTTGTGGCACAACCTAAGTTTTTGCGCAACACATCTCGTGGTGCAACTCAGAGAGTCTATGTAACTTAAGAAGTCATACATCTTTGTTTTGCTTCTAATTTTTTTGTTCATATATCTCTTTGCAGTTAATCTCAGGGAAGACCCGAATACAGAAAGGTTTGCTTCAACATTTATCGTCCCAGAGTATAAAGAGAATTTGTCTCATGTCACTTTCCCTCAATATGTTGGGCATGAAGCACGAAGAACTCTACTCATAGATCAAGACAATCAAACTCTTTTTAACTTAATGAACGGTGAACCCCTTCAGAGCTTGGATACTACAGTCCACAAAAAACCTGCCTTTTTATTCGGGGATGCTATCAAGAAAACCTCCCAACCCAAGGTAAGAAAAGAGACGAGATATTTCTTAATGGGAAAGAATGCCATACATCTAACAGAAATATCAAGGTCTCTGGCATTATTCCAGTATGCTTTTGCTAGCTATCCTAGAAGAATGTCATGGGATTTGACTCCACTCCAACAAGCAAGAGTCGATCGAATCTGTTATAAAATGGGTCCACAGAATAAAGACCTTTTTTACAGCACTTCTGAAAAATATAGCACATACTTAAGAGGTTTAAGGCCGAGCTGCAACCATCCTGAGGATTCTTCCCTGCTTCTTCCAGTCAGAATACCTATTTTTGCAAATACATTTGCAAAAGCTGAAAAAAGATATGCAGACCGCGCTATGCGCATGACAGGCCTGGTAAACCCTGGAATGAAGCGCTGGAGTAGCTTATCTATATGGATTTTGGAGGAATTCAAAGACAAGCTCATTGATCTGGGCCTCTATAATCCCATATGCACTACAGTATATGGCATTCATCCAAACCCTCACATGTTCTTGGCTTTAGTAAAGAGATATAACAAAAGCACTGGGACCTTCATGACACCTCATGGAGAAATAGGATTTGCTATTAACGAGATGGAATATATCTCCCGTCTGCCGATGGGTGACAACCCATATGAAGAATATATACCCACAAATGATAAATTAGTTGCTCTAGCAAAGAAGAATCTCCAGATGATCACAGTTTTCCAAGAGCTGCTGTGTCACTATAAAATTTGATCACTCTACTACGAAAGTGCCGCTGTGGGTACTTGCTTCATCACAAAATGGATGCCATATCTGTTCCTGGGTCATGTGTAGGAGGACAAGCCACTGGACAGTCAAGCCTGTATGCCTCGTTTCTTTGAACCTTTTGATAGAAGTGATATACAATTATTGATGGAAAAACATAATCATGGGGATGTCACCTTGATTGAGGACTCGGGTCTGCTCAAGGCTGGCGATGTTCTTAAAAGTTATCTTAGACAGGGTTACAGACCTATGTCTCCAGAAGCCCAGCTGGCAGGCTTTCTATCTTTATAGCTACGGCATTTTGTAGTTCCGGGAGCTAGTGCGGTTGACAGATTCCACCGGGGTGTTTTGTTCGCTACAACACGTCTTATATTTGGATACAAGATGGATCTCCTATCAGCCATGACCTGTCGACTGAACACTGGATTGCGTTCTTTTGTAGACACCAAGATGAAAGATAAGGATAGTCGGTCGGATTTTCCCCGTACTGAAATGCCATTTACTTATTTGTTCGGATGGTTATTGCTACACCATCCCTGTTTAATGAACCCGGATATGGGACCTGCTGATGGAGACTTCATCGGGTGTTTTGCTAATGCTCACTGGAAATATACTGCTCTTTCGGAATGTCGACTTGCCTTGAACCGTGGATCAGGATGGTATTTCCAGTGTGTTGGCCCCCCTTCAGGGTATGATAATATGCCTCCACAGATGATGGACTTACCTGAAGAAACACTCTGTTTAAGTCCAAACATCTTTTCCTGGCTTAAGATAATCCGGCCCTCTTACTTGGTCTATAGATTTAAAGAAGAATGCTATTTGGAACCGTATTTGCCGAGTCGATTTACACGGCAGTTTGGGTATGATCAGCTTCATGTAGGAAATGCAACCACTTGCCTGCAGGCCAAGGGTTATCATATTGATGGGGCTAGGGCTTGGAATTATTACAATGCCCAGGGCATAAAAGCTATTTTTTCTATGCCTTATAATCTTCCCCAAGGCTCGCGTATGTTATATTAATATGCAAACTTCTATACTTCAGTGAACACATTTGCTGAAAGCTTCCATCCTGCACATAGCTTCGCAACTGAAAGGAGAATTAAACAAGGGAAACGTACTCTTCAGTTTTTTTGGGATGTAAAAGACAGAGATCCTGCCGATGTACCTCTGAAGGCATCAATTTTAATGAATTTTGTTGACCCAGTTCAAAATCCTTTAGATATATCCATAAAGATGCGGAAAGAAAAATTCTATGTTAAATGTTTGAAGAAGAGAAAGACTAAGGAAACGATAGCCTCTCCTCAACGAGATAATCCTCCTAATTATCCAAGAGCTCCTGAGAAGAGGAAAAGAACATCACTGGTTTTCAATGAACCAGTGACTACGAGAACAACTCGTTCTCAATCAAAACAGTTGCTTCTCAGTTCTTCTTCTGGAGAGAAGGATATTACCCCTTCTTCTACTCAGAAACAGGAGAAGTTTACAGAAGGAGAAACTTCTGCTTCCTTGATCGACCCAGAGGGTAATCGTAATGAAGTTGTTGCGGGGCCAGACGCATCGATACTCAAAAAACTTAGAAGAAAATTGAACATTGCTAAAGAAGAACCATCTCAAGAAGGTAATATCAAAGTTGTAAAATATCCTCATTGTTAATTTTTATCAGAGATTTATATCTAAATTGCTTTTCCTTGTATTGGTTACTCTAACAGATGTCCATCCATCTGTCACCATTATGACAGTAAATGTTCCTGCCAATGTACTAGCTGCAGCAGGGATAACAATTCCTTCCCCAACTTCCGTGAGTCCAAAAGCTTCATTTCTAAAGCAAGATCTACCGCAACAAGATACTTCGCAAGCTCAAGTATCTACTCATTCAGGAGCGGCAGTGATCGATGCATTGAACGGTTGCGATTTTGATGATAAAACTTATGATGAAGATTGGGACAACATTACCAAAGAAAAACAAACTTTAGCAAATGCACCATCATCACGAAAAATCCCAGTTGATGAAGATCCTTCACTTGCTGAAGACGAGGAGAATGTGGTTCATGATAAGGAATATGTCAATCTTCCTGAAGTTAATGAACCTATGACCACTGAGCCGCCTGAAGTGTCTAAGGTGGCAACTGAATTAATAAATGAAACTCCAGTAACTCTTCTACCTCCGACTGAATCGGGAGCAGGGAGTAGTCAGGCTACCATGTCTACAGATACTCTGTCCAAGCTTCAGTTCGAGACAATTAAAGCTACTGAGACTCCTCATAATGTACTCAGTTCAGGTAAGTTTTCCACTATGAACAATTTGACATAGTATTTTTTAACATTATATGTTATAACATATATGATTTGCAGAAGTGGCCACTGGGACTATAGCCGGGGAAGGAAGCTCTTCTCATATTAGTGCTCCAGATGAAGTACCCCCATCTGCTAAGGTTGTGAAGACTTCTACAAACATAGTAGCCACTCCAGGAGCCCTGGCAGCTAACAAATTCATGGTAACCTCTTTCACAAGAGACTTCTTTACATCTTTAGAACCCCTAGTTCATAGAGTCATGGAGAGAGAGGATGTCCTTTTTAGTACCGTTAGAACTCCCACTACATTTTTGATCGAAGGCATCCGTAGTCAAGGAGACGAAGCTCAAGCTTCATTTTTAGAACAAATTTTGGATGAGCTAGAGAGCTTAATCAAGGCCTACAAGGAGCTGGAAAGAGGAGATATCAAACCACTAATAAACATGGAATATGAAACCATGGTTCGAGAAGCAGAAATTAATAAAGCTGATTTTGAAACATTCCTGCTGGCTTTCACTCGACAATCCTCTGAGCTAGACATTCAAATCTTCGATGTAGCTGTTATTGCTGAGAGTCATAAGATCAAGGCTATCGAGGAAGAGAAAAAGGCTGCTGATCTAGAAGCTAAAATTGCTCAACTTCAGGCAAACTCCAAACTGCTAAGCAGAACATAGAACAAAAAAATCAATTGTACCAAACTGCCATTGATCGGATGGATATTTTGAAGGACCAGAATAAGGAATTTAAATGTCTTCAGAATGAAGAGCTAACACGTCGAACTGCTGCTCTACAACCTTTCGATCCTGAATCAGGACGAGTTGAAGCTAGACCGAGAGTGCTAGATTCTCGTGATGAAAGAATTCAAGTTCTGAAGAAACAAATTGAAGAACTTATCATCTATCCTTCGGAGTGAAAAAATGGACAAATTTTGCTTCTTTCTACAATGTACTCTTTTTCTTCTTTTGTAGAAAGAAAATAATAAAGACATTTTATGTGGTTCCATTACTTGTTGTATATCTTGTTATAGATATATGTAATAGAATAGAAAATATATTCAGAGGTACTGGACATGATATATTTTATGATTTAGAAAATAACAATATTCATAATATCTACTCAGAGATAATGTGGACATGGCAGAATATAAAGTTTAATAATACTGTTATTTCAATAGACAACTTTATCAGAGGTAAAAAGGACGTGACAAGTTGCTGATATAAATAATCGAAATTCAGAGGTGTAGAGGACGTGAATTCATATTATTTAAAATAAGAGACAATAAATGTCCAATGAATGATAAATCAAAGAAAGTGAATGAACTAACAGTCACTTCATTTTTCAAAGAAAAAGGTGCTGGCGCATTAGATTGAAGATGGTTCTTAAATCTTGAATGTGATCTTCCTTGAGACGACTTTTGACTGCAATATCGTCAACATAGCATTCGACAGTCTTTCGCAGATGATCTCGAAAGATAGTACTCATAGCCCGCTGGTAGGTTGCACCTGCGTTATTAAGACCAAACGGCATGACTGTATAATAGCATAGTCCACGAGGGGTACGAAATGAAGTATGTTTCTCATCTTCAGGATCCATCCGAATTTGATTATCTCCAGAAAACCCATCCATGAAAAAAATTCGTTCGAATCCACATGTATTATCGATCATGACATCAGTAATTGGGAGAGGGAACTCGTCGTTAGGGTAAGCATCATTGAGATCCCGAAAGTCTATGCAAACTCGAATCTTTTCGGTCTTCTTCAGAACTGGTACAACGTTGGCTACCCAGTAAGGATGCTGTTCTTCTTTGATAAAACCGTAAGCTATAAGCTTTTTGACTTAATCATCAATTGCATCCATCATTTCAGGCTTGAATCGCCGTTGTTGTTGTTTGACCGGCTTGGCATTCGGCAAAATATTAAGCTTATGAGTTACAATTTTAGGATCTAATCCTGGCATATTTTCGTAACACCAGGCGAAGATATCAATATATTCATGAATAAGATGAATTAATTCTTGTTTATCATCCTCTGGGAGATTTTTGCTAATAAAGATTGGTTGTGATACACCCTCCTCTCCAATATCGATCTGGACTAGTTGATCCTCAGTACGTGGCTCTCGTTGTTCAAAACGAAGTTCCTACTGATTGTCCATCCTTTGTGTCCAAGGGTCTATTTTAGGAGCTTCTTCAATGTCATCTTCATCATCTTCCGAAAATTCGACAGACACCATGTTACAAGATACTATTACCCTATGAACATGACCAATGCTGGTGTCAGAATCCCATGAAATAGAATCAGAAGAGTTAGATTGTTCTTCCTCATCAGATTTAGAAGGTTCTGGAGTTGGAAGTGGTGACGTATAACCTAGTTCTCATTTCATTTTACTGTGGTATTGTTGTGATTTTCCTTTTGGACCAGCAATACGAAGAGGAGTTCACCTTTGTTTACCATTTTTGAGGACTGTTCTGAAATCATGGCCCATTTTACAGATGGTGGCTTTGGATTGTGGACTATAGCATCATAATTGTAGCCTTCCTGTATCATCTCGATTATCATTATAGAGCATGATTTTTTGTTCCTCTCTTTTATTGAAAAATATAGACTTCTCATCTTTCTTTCGAGACGGTACTAAGAAGTATGACTTTTGTATTGAATCCAATGATACCACATTTGGCAGAGATGATACGACTTCTATTGTAAGTGGTTTAAAGTTATCTAGCATATCTAAATAACACTGAGTATAGTAAAAGATATTAGTATACTGCAAAGGAGATGCTTTATTGATTTTTACACCATCGTTTACTACAGGAACTTTAGCCTTAGCAGGCTTAGTCAGATTGATGACAAGAGGAGGAGAAGACGAACGAGAAGGAGGAGGGAACTTCTTACAATGAAGATCGATTACAAGCGGCTCAAAAGAGGTGAGCTCCCTTTGTTCCCGACTATCACCCTTGGGCTGCTTCTCATGGGAAGAAAGATAGATAGTCAGTGGTTTGGAAGACTGAGGACATGAGGTGCATCCTTTGACGGGAATCACCAGAGTATCATTTGGCACACTCTTCTGTTCTTCATCCGTGTCCATTACTAGTACCACCTTCATAAATTCTTCTTTGTACATGCGAGAATCGTTGCAGTATGCTTTAACCCCTTTGAAAGGATTTAGATCTGCAACCTCTTTTTGGACTTCTCCATTACCATCCACATATTTGAAACATTGGTGGAGCGTAGAGGGTACAATATTGTGTTCATGGAGGAATGGCCTTCCCAACAAAGCGTTGTATGAGCCATGATTGTCAATAACATAGAAAGTTACCTTTGTACGAAGATTGCCATTTTAAAGTTTTAGGCGTATCTTCCCCAAAGGTGCACTTCTTCTTTGTTTAAACCCCAGGATGGTAGTGATAGTCGTAGAAAGGTTATGCACTGGGATCTTCAAAGCATCCAGTAAAGACTTCGGCATAATGCTAAGTGCAGACCCGGGGTCAATCAGAATGCGAGCGACTTTCATGGTGTCTACATACCCCGTAAAATAAAGAGGACGATCATGCAACATGTCATCTTGTGTAAAAGTAATATTGGGAATTAATTTAAATACACTATGACAATGTGCACAGCTGACTGGCTCCTTTTCAGGTTTTTTGAGAAGAGTAAGACAAGCGTCAGCCTGTATCATGGCTTCACTCAACGTCTCTCGAGTTTCTTTTGAGAGACGTAAAAGTTCAAAGATTGACAATCTTGCTGGAGTATTGGCCAATTGAGCCAACATATCAAAATTGTAAGGCTTTTCAAGTCCAACAGATGAGGACTTCTTTAGTGCTTTGTCAAAGCGAATAGGTTGCTTCCCCTTGTCTGCTGATGTTGGTTTAGGAGGAGATGGTTCGACCACCGACAAGGATGTAGATGGTGTATTTTCAACAAGAGAAGATGATGAAGGAGGAACATCAGGAGACGGAGCAGGGTTCTCTTGATTTTTGGAATACTCCCGAAGATAGGGTTTTCCTGATCTAGTGCACATTAGAATTTCTTCTTCTGTTACTGGTTCAAAGGATACCATATTACAGCTCTTAGATTTAGATCTGGAATGCTTCTTTTGCTTAGAAGAGGAAGGCATTTCAAATTCTGCTACCAGATCTAGATGAATCCACATAATCTCTCCTCTGTTAGTTGACAGCGGAACAAGACCTTCATTTTGAGGAGGTGGGAGATTCACAATTTCAAGAGTAGTCCTTAGAATGGGGACAATACCATCTTGCACAAGTTGTGGTGGAAAATCACCGAATTGTAGAGAAACCACATTAGCAGTCACTGTTTTCTCGTCTTGTTGCAGAGTAATTGCTCCAGAGTTGACTAACTCCTGGATTTTACCCTTGAGCACATAACATGCTCTGGTTGGATGCCCTATAAATCTGTGATAAACACAGTATTTAGGGTGATCAGTTTTACCCACTTCTTCTGGCTGTTTATCCTCTAGAAGCTGAAGCTTATTGCTTTTGATCAAGCAATCGAAGATGCTTAAAGTATCATCTTCATCAAAATAATACTCTTCTTTTGGACGAGTTGTCTTCTGTGGTGGTGCTGATGGAGTGGATGCCGTCTGAGTAACATTGACAACCAAAGACTCCTTACCTTTATGATTGATAGCCAGTATTTCTTTACTCTTGCGGTTATTCTGGCGATTACTACCCCTGGGTGTAGAATGTTCATCTTAGTTAGGATGAGTCATTTGGACTCCTAACTGCTTGAACTTTTCGGCACTGACCTCGGCTGTTTTGGCATTGACAATGAAAGAAGGCCAATCCTAAAATTGTGTAGATCCTGTCCACATACTGATAATAAGCAACAAGTTTGATTTGCAAGTGTCTATTGTTACAGCAAATAGAGTTCCTAAAGGCATTTGAGTGCCTCTCGGTGGAATCTTTCAATAAAACTCTCTGTGGATTTATTGTGCCTCTGTTTAATCTTAATGAGGGCAGATATCGTCATGTCGTTGACTCCTTCGTAAAACCGTTCCAAGAATATTTGCTTGAAACTAATAAAAGAAGTGATGCAGCCATCTGGCAGGCTACGATACCAGTCATAGGCTGTACCGGCTAAACAAACGACGAACACTCTGGTAAGGAGAGCATCATTTGGCTGTAATTGATCAGTCATCACCTCAAAATGATTGATGTACTGACTTGGAGAAGTGCTGTCATCAAACAGCATAATGGTTGGAAGCTTGTACTTAGGAGAAAATGGAACTTCCTTCCACTCTGTAAGATATGGTTGCTTTATGCCCAGTCTTTATAGGCCATCCTTCTGTTGAAGGCCTCAAAATGAGTGCGTAAGAGTTTTACAGCCTCATTAGCATCCCCTAATATTTGGGAATTGGTAGGCTGGATAAAAGTGTTAGAAGGAGGAACAGCATGGTAATTACCACCCCCAGCACCCGACTGACTGGGATCAGCTTGAATTGGCACGGAAGCAACCTGAGAAGTTGGTACCCCCAGACTAGCAGGTACAGAAGATGCTATAAGCTCAGGATTTGTAGCAGGGTTTACAATCGGGGGTACTGTATGGTGAGCCACGATTATGGTGTGCATGCTTGCCATCATTTCTGCCATGGTCTTCAATTTGTCCTCTAATGCAACAATTCGTTGCTCTTGACTGGTTGAAGTAGAGGCATCTTGATCTTCCGTAATGGTATATACCGTCACTTCTCTTGCTGCTGTTGATGAGATAGTTTGTTCAGAACTTTCACTATCTTCGTCAAACTCTGAGAAAGAGTCCTTTCTTACATGGGGAATGGGGAGATCTTCTTGATTAAAGATACCTTGGTTCAAATGTCGATTTCTCGATCTAGTGTATTGAAAGACACCTTCACTGGATGCATAGATCTGATCTAAGTATTGCAGACTAGGATTACGAGATGCATTACGTCTTGGACGTTTTCCACCCCCAGTGCCTTGAGAAGTCATGTTGCATATAATAGCTCATCTTCGTCTTCTATTATATGTTCAGGAGTTGAAGCATAGTTCAGACGATCGAAGACAGATCATCGAGCCGATTGGCAACAACAGTTGATGACGACTTCATGAAGGCAGTGGCGATCTGAAGCACGATTTGGAGGTGAGGGAGACATCCCTGTAATCTCTCGTCTTTGTGTAAGACGTTAACGCAAATCAGTTACAACTACAGGACGAGAAGAAGTCGGAAGAACATATTCCTTAATGATATTAGGAACATGTCTCCTATTCTTCAGATGTTTAGTTTCCTGAGTGTACAAAGATGTACTCAACTCATTTGCATAGGTGGTTGGGTCTTTCTTTTCAAACTTTGGCTCTTGGTACAGATTGGCCTTTGGCATAGGGTTCTTACGTTTTGCCAAAGTTGATATTGGTTGACGTCTATTAAGATAAGCGCGTAAATCAGAAAATTTTGCTCCAGGTGTCTCTATTTGTGATACCCTCAATTTTTTTTGCTTGGATCTTGAAATTTGTAAGGTAAGAAGGCCTTGACCAAACCCCATAGGGGTAGGTAAGATACCTCTTTGGTCAGTATTCTTTCCAATATCAGAGATCCGAAGACCTCTGTTTAAAGGAATAGAATCTGATATATCTTCCCCTGAGTCATAGACCAGGGAAGTTTGAGAAAAGGCCAAAGGGTGCTTTCCTTTATTTTGTAGAGGGTCAGCTAAGAAGGGTTTCCCTTTTTCTGTCGTGAGACCATTTTAGGCACAGATTGTGCCAATTGAGGAAGTGTCAAAGAACTCTTCCCTTTGTTCTGTCTAGTATTGGCACTAGAACATTGATTCTCCAAGTTCAGAACTTGAGAATTAGTAGAGGGAATAGCCAAAAGACTAGTTCCCTTGAGTTGCGCCAGAGTAGCAAACTGCGCCTGAGGTACAGATTGCTTGGGTTGGACCATAGTCCTACGGGCTATTGATGGTGCCTTGGCAGCAACATGGGTAGACTGTACCTCAACAATGGCTTAAATAGGCTGCGCCTTGGCAGCAAAGAGAGTAGTAGACTGTGCGAGGGCAGCAGGATGAACAGGTTGCGTACGGGCAATAGAAGCAAGCTGTGCCTGAGCCGCCGAGACAGATTGTGTCTTGACCACTGAACACTCAGGTTGTGTCTAGGCAACAGTGACCATGGAAGATTTAGGAGCCTACACTGTCCTATTCATGGCAATAGCTGCTGTACGTTTGTTGCTCTTGGTGCTAATCATATCCTCATAGGCTGTCTGGTTGACTTGAACAACCAGAGTCTTCTGCGTCTTGCCGATCGACGTAGCATCACATTGAGTTGTCACCTTCTCTTCGGAGGAGAAAGTCGTCCCCAGCAGAGTCGCCATTTTATTTACAAAAACAAAAAAGTTTATTCCAAATTTGAAAAAGAATAGGACAAAGTACAATAAATTTTGGAGAAGTACAACTGTAGGAATCTGATCAGAAGACGATCACTTTATCCCTTGGACTACGTGAACTTGAAGACTGTAGCCTCTGGAGAATACAGTAGCAATTTTACAAGATTGGAAACTCTATTTGATGATTTCACAATGATTGGAAACTCTATTTATAGAGTTGAAGAAATAACTATTTTAGCAGTTATTCTGATGTACGCGAGGCTGGATTGTGCCACATTGGGTTGCGCCAACCTCCTGTTGTGCTAACTTTCATTCAGTTGTTAAGTCGTGTACTAACTGTATTTAGACATGTGGCATCATGTGATTGAGATACACGTGGTCGTGTACATGATAGCAGACACGTCTTGAGAGATTAGTGGCATGTGCGCTACGTCATCCTGCTTTAGAATGTAAGTTGTCTCAACTTCATCAGGTTGCCCGAGCTTCGGTCAACTGCGCCTGATTGAGCCGCGCCTAGACATGTGGCAGCTTTTGAGCAGAAGTCATTCAGATTGCGCCTAGATGCAACTAAAGATTTTGTCTGGATTGTGCCAAGGTGCTACTTACGAAGCGTACAGGACAGTTGTCAACCAACTCTCATTGAGCAGCATAATTCACGGGATTCGAAGAGATTTTCCTCGTTCACTGTGTTTTTTAGTTGTCAGTGTTATCAGGTAATAATGGCCAATAAGTGTCAGACGCCACGTAGATTTTGGCGTAACAAGACAGGACGCAGTCTGATATATGGCGCAACCTGTTCAGCGGCAACCTGTTCAGCGGCACAGTCTGTTCTCTGAACTTCATTTCAGTGGCGTAACCTGATTTTTAGGGCGTAACTTGATCACTGATTTGTATGTTCAGGGCGCAACTTGATTTTTAGGCCCTACAAGAATTAGAAACAAAAGAGTCATTCATACTTTCTCAAAACAAATAGTTTCTCACAAGGTCCCACTTGCGCCACTTTATTCTGATGTTATTCTTTTGTATGCTACGTCTTCAAAAGTTGGTATGTCTCAACAAAGAACGAATGATTTTCTTATATGAGCATTTTTTTTGTGCCACTTTTGAAGATAAGCACTGACTTGTATGTTGTAGACACTGTTGATATGCACTAACTATTTATGAGAATAGGTGCACATCGTGGTTCAGTGTTTAGCTTCGATCAGAGGCGTGTATTGCTGACATGCGCTAGTTTGATCGACTCCTACTGAAAAAATATACGTCTGTTGATCGGCGCACATTTCTGATATATGCCTGTTTGATCAGTACACAGTACTGATGTGCGCCTGTTGGTAGGCGCACATTGCTGGTATTCGCCATAGTCCTACGGGCTACTGATGGTGCCTTGGCAGCAACATGGGCAGACTGTACCTCAACAATGGCTTGAACAGGCTGTGCCTTGGCAGCAAAAAGAGTAGTAGACTGCGCGTGGACAGCAGGATGAATAGGTTGCGCACGGGCAACAGAAGCAAGCTGTGCCTGAGCCGTCGAGAAAGATTGTGTCTTGACCACTGAACACTCAGGTTGCACCTGGGCAACAGTGACCATGGAAGATTTAGGAGCCCACACAGTCCTGTTCTTGGCAATAACTGCTGTACGCTTGTTGCTCTTGGTGCTATCATATCCTCATAGGCTGTCTGGTTGACTTGAGCAACCAGAGTCTTCTGCGTCTTGCCGATCGACGTAGTGTCACATTGAGTTGTCACCTTCTAGTCGGAGGAAAAAGTCGTCCCCAGCAGAGTCGCCATTTTGTTTGCAAAAACAAAAAGTTTATTCCAAACTTGAAAAAGAATAGTATAAAGTACAATGAATTCTGAGGAAGTACAACTGTAGGAATCTGATCAGAAGATGATCACTTTATCCCTTAGACTATGTAAACTTGAAGACTGTAGCCTCTGGAGAATGTAGTAGCAATTTTGTAAGAGTTCTTCATCTCTGTGCGTATGTATCTGATGATTTCACAATGATTGGAAACTCTATTTATAGAGTTCAAGAAATAACTGTTTTAACAGTTATTCCGATGTGTGCGAGGCTGGATTGTGCCACATTGGGTTACGCCAACTCCTGTTATGCTAACTTTCTTTCAATTATTAAATCGTGTACTAACTGTATTTAGATGCGTGGCATCATGTGATTGAGATGCGTATGGTCGTGAACATGATAGTAGACACGTCTTAAGAGATTAGTGGCATGTGTGCCACGTCATCCTGCTTTAGAATGTAAGTTATCTC
The DNA here is from genome assembly GCA_029216955.1 of Iris pallida. Taxonomy (NCBI): domain Eukaryota; kingdom Viridiplantae; phylum Streptophyta; class Magnoliopsida; order Asparagales; family Iridaceae; genus Iris; species Iris pallida. Next base: position 3,436,817 of record JANAVB010002394.1, on the reverse strand, counting down.
AACTTTATCAGGTTACGCGAGCTTCGGTCAACTGCGCCTGATTGAGCCGCGCCTAGACACGTGGTAGCTTTTGAGCAGAAGTCATTTAGATTGCGCCTAGGCGCAACTAAAGATTTTGTCTGGATTGCGTCTAGGCACAACTTACGAAGCGTACAGGACATCTGTCAACCAACTCTCCTTGAGCGGCACAATTAACAGGATTCGAAAAAAATTTCCTCGTTTACTGTGTTTGTCAGTTATCAGTATTGTCAGGTAATGATGGCCATTAAGTGTCAGACGCCACGTAGATTTTGGCACAACAAGACTGGGCACAGTTTAATATATGGCGCAACCTGTTCAGCGGCACAGTCTGTTCTCTGAGCTTCATATCAGTGGCACAACCTAATTTTTGGGGCGCAACTTGATCACTGATTAGTATGTTCAGGGCACAACTTGATTTTTTGGCCCTACAGGTGGTACTTATCATGCGATACCCCCTCCTAACACATTAAATCAATCTACTACTCCGCAATCAATATGAGATACCAATGAGGCCGTAAAACTTTTACATACTCAATTTGAAGCTTTCAAACAGAAAGATGGCCTGCAGAAGCTTGGAATCAAACAACCCTGTCCCATAGAATGGAAAGGGCTCCAATTTCCCCCTAAATATAAACCCTCTACTATTATGTTGTTTGATAGCAACACGTCTCCAAGTCAATACCTCAACCACTTTGAAGTAATGACTGACCTACTCGAACCAAATGATGCTATTCTTACCAGAGTATTTGTTGGATGTTTAGCTGGTGCAGCATATGACTGGTATCGTAGTTTACCAGATGTGTGCATAACCTCTTTCGCCGGCTTCAAACAAATGTTCTTGGAACAATTTTATGAGGGAACCAACGACATGACTAGGTCTGCTCTCATTAAAATCAAACAACGACCTAATGAAATGACAGAACATTTTATTGAACGGTTCTGCCGTGAAGCACTGAAGCCTCTCGGAACTCCAGATGCTTTAACTATAGACACTTGCAAATCAAACTTGTTGCCTTTACTCAACATGTGGACATGATCAACACAGTTCCAGGATTGGCCTTCTTTAATAATGAACGCCAAAGCTGCAGAAAAAAGCGCTGACAAATTTAAGCAATTTAGGCATTCAAATTCCTAATCTTGACAAAGAAGAACGTGCTACACCAAATAATAATGGCCGACAGAACAATCGTAAGAGCAAGAAGACTTTGGCCATTAACCTCAAAGGCAAAGAAGCCTGGGCCATCAATGTAAATCAGTCAACATCTACCTCTTAAGCACTACCATAACGAGCACCTCGTCCAAAAGAAGAATAGTCTTTCGATGAAGATGATATCATGAGTATCTTTGATTGCCTCATCAAGGGCAACAAACTCCAACTGCTAGAACCTAAAATGCTAGATGAAGTTGGTAAGACTGACCATCCTAAATATTGTGTTTACCACAGGTTTATTGGACATCCAACTCTGTAGTGCCCTTTCCCTACATCGTGCCCCGTTCTACGTCCACGGGCTACGCGAGAAAGGAACACTGGCGCTATCGATTCGGTCGGGACCGATAGGTCGGGATCGATAGAATTGATCAAATGGGAACGGTTGAATTAAGATCCATTCCCCATTATGGAATGGCTTCTTCGGAACCAAGTTCCATATTCAGCGGGTTGCTCCTCAAGGATTGACTCTGCAGCTGAGTCGGGAGAGACCTCACGTTGCTCTGCTTTTCACGCCGCTTGCGTTGGTTTTGGCTTTGTTTTCTGAATGCATTTTCGTGAATGTTTTCGATGGTTTTCATGGCTTGCATTTCGAACATCGCATTCGTACCGAATTTCCTTGAATAACACAGTGTTCTAATCGGTTGCTTATGCGATTTCAGGTGATCGCGTAGGCAACGTCTAGCACGGCCAACCAGTTTCTCACCTCAAGTAAATACTAAGGTGAGTGGCTGACCCTTCTTCCCTCGACCCTCTTCTTTAAAACATTTTCGATACGAGACATGTGCTATTCTAGATGTAATATAAGGACATGAATGATATTTCGATGAAAGGTCACACGATGTCCTACGAACACGAACTATACAAATGCTTGTCATATAACCTTATCGTGCTTGCAATTTACCGTATCATATAGAACCGTGCTAAGGAAAGACGAATCGATTAAATGAATGTCGCAATAATACATAAAGATGTGCCTTGAAATAACGAATTAACTTAGCACGGTCATGGACAACTTGTCGACAAGGGCGATTGTTTCTTTGGACGGTATCCCGAAGCCACAGGACCGTTCCGGCCTAGGAAGAAACACGGATAGCTATGCCGGATGCATGCCACGGTAGGTAATGGTTTTCTGTGGGGCTCGCTACCTGCACTGAAGGACCACTGTCTACCAAGCTATATGTCCAAGATGGCTTGTCGTGACAGTGACCTTCACGAATGCACTCTATTATGGTTTCTTATTATTAACATGACAGGAAAGAACATGGTAAGTTTACGCTACAATGGTGCGCTCTGCCGGGGGTAAGATCTATCGTCGTTATACGGTTATGACTTCAAATATAAGTTTGAATTGAGTAGGATGGCTAGAAACTTCACTAAATATTTGCATGCACGCTCACTTAACTTCTTCAACAAATGAGAGCACGGGATTTAAATTGCCACGCACCAGCACAAAGTGTAAAGTGCTGACCCTCGCTCTCAACAGGTACTCGGAACCAGGATAGCGTGCCAAGGAACTGAAGGCGACCCTCCTTTCTTTGAAGCCTTGCTAGCGCGAAGGCTAACTCTGCAACATTTTGAAGACTCCAACCCAACTGCATCATGAGTCACAAACTCTCGCCGATCCCAGGTCTTAGAGAGTCATTTTGATGTTTGTAAAAAGGGATATAAATGTATGGAATGACTAACTCATCGATGTCGGTTGTAAGCCCGAGTGGCCTCTTTTGTAATCGAGTGTGTAACCTAACTTATTATCAATGAAAATGCAATTTTCCTTTTCTATATGAATGTGTTCAATTTCCCTGCGTACTCTTACATATGATGTTGTTTCAGATAACCTTATGAACCGTCTTGTGCAAGTGCAACTTAGGCTTGCACACCATCACATCCGGGGGACGACTATCGATTCTACCAAATCGAAGCGTGACATAAATGGTATCAGAGCACCGCTTTACGTCCTTGGCCTCCAGTGTCGAGTTTTTAGTCTCAAAATAGTTAGTCTCGTGTCGATGAGATATGTCGTTCCATACGAGTGAGCCCGTAATAAGTTTTGTGACTAACGTAGTTTGCCTTCAAAAATCCCAGAAGGCACGGCGGTGAGCGTGGCGGCGAACGAAGAAAGTGCTTCGATCGATTCGAGTAGCTCGAGACCCGGACCCTCTAACGATGCCATGGAGCGGATGTTGCGCATACTGGAAGCGCAGCAACGATAAGCTGACGAGAGTCAACGCCAGAATGAGCAACATCGACGGCAGACGGAGGCACGCCAGACTCAGTTCGAGGCCCGATTCGATACATAATTCAAGCTACAGCAGAAGCAGCTCGACACTCTTCAACAGATCGTTCAAACAGTGGTGGCCAACAACAACAACTCCGTGACAACCCATGCCGTAACTAAGCCTGTGGCCAGACAAAGTAAAGTCGAACCGGAGGTACCCGAGCAAATGCCTGCAGCACCGAGAAGTTCCAACTTTGACGTGTCAAAATTCATGAAAAGCTGCCGTACTTCCTTCAACGGCACGGAAGATCCCTCCATGGCGACCGACTGGTTGGAGGAACTGGAAGTTAAATTCGAGCTTCTAGGTGTCGAAGAGTCCAAGAAAGTCGCATGCGCTCAACTTTTACTCCGATTGAACGCGCACGACTGGTCGGCCGTACAAAAGCGAGCGATCAGACGTGACGACGAGATAACAACAATTTCTTGGGCCACCTTCCGAGAGGCGTTCGAGATCGAGTACCTCCCCGAAGCCGTTCGACAAGAGAAGAAAAATAAATTTATGCAGCTAAGGCAAGGAAATATGACGGTACGACAGTATGCAACAGAGTTCAACAATGTAGCCAAATTTGCTGGAGAATTCCTGTCCTCCCTGGCAAGTCGTGTTCGACGGATTGAAGTGGGTCTGCGGCCATCTATTTACGCCCATGTGTCTGTTCCGCAATACAAAACGATAGGGGAGTCTCTTAACCACGCCCTCCGTCTTGAATGCTAATACCCTCCTGGTGCTGCCAGCGCTGTGCATACCTACAATCACAAATGCCCTAGCCACGAGGGAGGAAACAACGTGACCAAGCGTCCGAACAATGGGCACCAGGGCGGACATCAGGCGCGGAGCCAGGGACCTCACTGCACAAAATGCAACAGGAACGGACACCTTGCCATCGACTGTGAAGTTCAGAATGGTGGGTGTTTCATCTGTAAAAAAGAGGACAATTTCATGGAGATTGCCCGAACCGTAGAAGAAACAATTTGAACATGCCTCAGCATCAACAGCACCGTCCGGGGAATCAAGTTCCGGTGCCTCGAGCACCTCAGTCCGTACCGCAAAATAGCCAAGACCGTCGCCCGAATGCCCTGGGCCGAGTCTACTCCATGACTCAAGATGAAGTTCTTGCATCAGATACGGTCGTGACAGGTATACTATGTTTTAATAATGTGCCTGCTCGTGTACTATTTGGTTCAGGTAATTCGCATAGTTTTATATCGGCAGACTTTGTCGTCGAGCACAAATTTTCGATAATATCATTAGATCTCGACCTTAGCGTAAGTACACCTTCGGGCACACCAATACTCACTAATTTAGCCTGCGCCGACGTGATTATCTGTATCGACGGTCAAAAGATCGGTCTTAACGTGATAGTTCTAGACATGAAGGACTTTGATATCATTCTGGGAATGGATTGGCTCGGGCCATGCAACGCAACCATAGACTACACCAGAAAGACGGTCACCTTCCGCATACCAGGAGTGCCTGAATTCTGCTTTTCATGTGGTGAGGCAACGTCGACCTGCATGCTGATCTCGGTAATTTCTGCTCGGAGGATGCTGCATTCTGGGTGCGAAGGCTATTTGGCGTCCTTTGGAGACACGCAAAAGGATGGTACAAACGCGGGTCAGACCGACATTGTGGCAGAATTCCATGATGTATTCCCGGACGAGCTACCCGGCATGCTTTCCGACCGAAAAATCGAGTTCATCATCGATACATTCCCCGATACTCGGCCAATTTCTAAGGCCCCGTACAGAATGGCTCCCGCCGAGCTGAAGGAACTCAAGGTCCAGTTACAAAAGTTGCTCGATAAAGGGTTTATTCGGCCTAGTATTTCACCGTGGGGAGCGCCCGTGTTGTTCGTGCAGAAGAAGGATGGGTCCATGCGTCTGTGCGTCGATTACCGAGAGCTGAACAAGGCCACCATCCGGAACCAGTATCCATTGCCCCACATAGACGACTTATTCGATCAGCTGTAAGGCACCTCAGTATTTTCGAAGATTGATCTCCCCTCGCGCTATCATCAACTCAAGATCAAGCAGACGACGTACAAAAGTCAGCCTTTCGCACTCGGTACGGCCACTATGAGTTCCTGGTGATGTCATTCATCCTAACAAACGCCCCTGCCGTCTTCATGAATCTGATGAATCGGGTATTTCGACCCTTTTTTGATAAATTTGTGGTTGTCTTTATTGACGATATTCTTGTCTACTCGAAGGACAGGGCACAGCATGCAAAATATCTATGGGCCGTGCTCCAGACACTTTGAGAGAATGAGTTGTATACAAAGCAGAGTAAGTGCAAATTTTGGCTAAGCAGCGTATCCTTTCTTGGTCACATCATTTCGTCCGAAGGCATTGCAGTCGATCCGAAGAAAGTGGAAGCTGTTGCTGATTGGAAGCGGCCTGCGTCTGCTAGTGAGATTCGAAGCTTTCTTGGTTTGGCGGGATCCTATCAACGCTTCGTGAAAGACTTCGCGAAGATTACATCGCCATTGACTCGCCTCACCCAAAAGGGAGTCGTGTATGAGTGGTCGGATGACTGTGAAGCTTCTTTCCAGGAGCTAAAACAGCGACTAATTTTGGCCCCTATACTCGCACTTCCGGATGGGCCAGAGGGTTTTCAAATATTCAGCGATGCTTCAGGCTAGGGCCTAGGATGTGTGCTCATGCAGCGAAATAAGGTGATATCCTTCGCATCCAGACAGCTGAAGCCGCACGAGAAGAACTATCCTACGCACGACTTGGAGTTAGCGGCGATTGTGTTCGCGTTGAAATTGTGGCATTACTATCTATATAGCGTAGCGTGCGTGATCTATACCGACCACAAGAGCCTAAAGTATCTCTTCACCAAGAAGGAATTGAACTTACGACAGAGGCGCTAGCTCGAACTGATCAAAGACTATGACTAGACGATCGACTACACTCCGGGAAAGGGAAATGTGGTAGCGGACGCTCTGAGTCAAAAATATCTTGTCTCGCTATCCATCAACCGCAGACTACTACAAGATCTAGAAGAAATGGACATCGACCTACGGGTTCGATTTAGGGATGTACGGTTGGTGCAGCTGTAGTTAGAGCCGAGTTTGCTGGAAAAGATCATGACCGCTCAGAAGGATAATCTGTACTTGAAGAAAATATGCGAGCATATTTCAACAGGTAGTGCAACCGACTTTGCGGAAGATAAGACCGGCGTGCTGAGATTGAATGGCCGACTATGTGTTCCGGATGATTCAGAACTATGAAAGGTGATAATGTCGGAGGCACATTATGCAAAATATATCTTGTATCCAGGCAGTACCAAGATGTATAAGGACCTCCACACGACCTTTTGGTGGTACGGAATGAAGAGAGATGTGGCGCTCTTCGTGTCACAATACATGGCCTGTCAGCAGGTGAAAGCTGAGCATCAACGACCGGGCGGGGAGATGCAGAACCTTGCTATTCAAGAGTGGAAATAGGATCACGTCACTATGGATTTTATTGTTAGCCTGCCAAAGACAACACGGGGGAGCGACGCCATCTGGGTCATCGTCGATCGATTAACCAATTCAGCGCACTTTATTGCCATCAAAGTTACTTGGAGCATTGATCGCCTGGCGCAGATTTATCTTGACGAGATAGTACGGCTGCACGGAGTTCCAGTATCCATTGTCTCTGATCGGGATTTACGGTTCATGTCGCGATTCTGGAGTAGCCTTCAGTCGGCACTGGGTACCAAGTTACAGTTCAGCTTAACTTACCATCTACAGACCGACGGCCAAACGGAGCGCGTTAATCAGATTCTCGAAGACATGCTACGACTCTGCGCAATTGACTTCAAATCAAGCTGGGACGTCCACCTACCATTGGCAGAATTTACATACAATAATAGCTACCAGTCCAGCATCCAAATGGTGCCGTATAAAGCTTTGTACGGCCGGAAGTGCAGATCGCCAATTTGTTGGGATAAAGTCGGGAAACGGCAGATACTCAGCCCGGAGCTGGTGGAACAGACTGTGGAAAATGTCAAGCTAATTCGGGAATGGCTGAAGATTGCACAGAGTCGGCAAAAGAGCAACGCCGACACCCATCGAAGACCGCTTGAGTTCCAGGTGGGCGATCACGTGTTACTGAAGGTGTCGACCATGCAAGGAGTTACTCGGTTCGGTGCGAAGGGAAAGTTGAGTCCGAGATTCGTTGGGCCGTTCGAAATACTCGATCGGGTCGCCCTAGTGACCTATAAAATTGCCCTACCACCGGCGCTTGAAGGTGTGTACAATATCTTCTACGTCTCTCAGCTGCAAAAGTACGTGCATGACCCTAACCACGTGGTAGATTTTGGCCAGCTGGAGCTGAAGTCTGACTTATCCTACGTTGAAGAGCCAGTTCAAATCATAGAACGTAAGGATAAGCTACTTCAAAATCGGGCAATCCCTCTCGTTCGCGTACTCTGGAGAAACCATGCGGCGGAAGAGTCGGCATGGGAACTGGAGTCAGAGATGAAGAAAAAGTTTCCTTCTTTCCTTCTTTATTTTCATAGAGGTAGGTTCTGTTATTAAGTTTCGAGGATGAAACTTTTTTTTAGTTGGTTATGGTAAAGTGCCCCGTCCCTACATCGTGCCCCATTCTACGTCCACGGGGTACGCGAGAAAGGAACACTGTCGCTATCGATTTGGTCGAGACCGATAGGTCGGGATCGATCGAATCGATTGAACGGGAATGGTTGAATTAAGAACCATTCCCCATTGTGGAATGGCTTCTTCGGAACCAAGTCCCATATTCAGCGGGTTGTGCCTCAAGGATTGACTTTGCGGCTGAGTCGGAAGAGACCTCCCGTTGCTCTGCTTTTTACTCCGCTTGCGTTGGTTTTGGCTTTTTTTTCTGAATGCGTTTTCGTGAATGTTTTCGATGGTTTTCATGGCTTGCATTTCGAACTTCGCATTCGTATCAAATTTCTTTGAATAACACAGTGTTCTAATCGGTTGCTTGTGTGATTTCAAGTGATCGCGTAGGCAACGTTTAGCGCGACCAACCAGTTTCTCACCTCAAGTAAATACTAAGGTGAGTGGCTGACCATTCTTCCCTCGACCCTCTTCTCTAAAACATTTTTGATACGAGACATGTGCTATGCTAGATGTAATGCAAGGACATGAATGATATTCCGATGAACGGTCACAAGATGTTCCACGAACACGAACTATACAAATGCTTGTCATATAACCGTATCGTGCATGCAATTTACTATATCATATAGAACCGTGCTAAGAAAAGACGAATCGATTAAATGAATATCGCAACAATAAATAAAGATATGCCTTAAAATAACGAATTAACTTAGCACGGTCATGGACAACTTGTTGACAAGGACGATTGTTTCTTCGGACGGTATTCCGAGGCCACGGGACCGTTCCGGCCTAGGAAGAAACACGGATAGCTATGCCGGATGCATGCCACAGTAGGCAATGGCTTTCAGCAGGGCTCGCTACCAGCGCTGAAGGACCACTGTCTACCAAGTTACATGTCCAGGATGGCTTGTCGTGCCAGTGACCTTCACGAATGCACACTATTATGGTTTCTTATTATCAATATGACAGGGAAGAACATGGTAAGTTTACGCTACAACGGCGCGCTCTGCCGGGGGTAAGATCCATCATCGTTATACGCTTATGACTTCAAATATAAGTTTGAATTGAGTAGGATGGCTAGAAACTTCACTAAATATTTGCATGCACGCTCACTTAACTTCTTCAACAAATGAGAGCACGGGATTTAAATTGCCACGCACCAGCACAAAGTGTAAAGTGCTGACCCTCACTCTCAACAGGTACTCGAAACCAGGACAGCGTGCCAAGGAAATGAAGGCGACGCTCCTTTCTTTGAAGCCTTGCTAGCGCAAAGGCTAACTCTGCAACATTTTGAAGACTCCAACCCAACTGCATCATGAGTCATAAACTCTCGCCGATCCCAGGTCTTAGAGAGTCATTTTGATATTTGTAAAAAGGGATGTAAATGTATAGAATGACTATCTCATCGATGTCGGTTGTAAGCCCGAGAGGCCTATTTTGTAATCGAGTCTGTAACCTAACTTATTATCAATGAAAATGCAAGTTTTCTTTTCTATATGAATGTGTTCAATTTCTCTGCGTACTCTTACATATGCTGTTGTTTCGGATAACCTTATGAACCGTCTTGTGCAAGCGCAACATAGGCTTGCACGGCATTACGCCCGGGGGACGACTATCGATTCTACCGAATCGGGGCATGACAAACTCGAGCGTGCTATGTGCTCAAGGGTAAAATTGAGGAGAGGGTCAATTCTGGTGCAATCACTCTCCTGCAAGACGAGAAACTGTAACAGCTAATATCGTCTCCTTACAGTTTAGAGATTTTCCAGCTCAACTTGTGCAAGACCCCATTCCGAGAACTACTCTGGAGATTGTCAATCTTCTACCAGCATGGACAGATGGTCTTGTTCCTTTGTCTACTGATAAAGGAGAGATCATATGGATACATCTACATTTAGTGGCAGACTTTGAAACACCATCTTCATCCCCCAAGTCCAAAATGGCTACTAAAAATAAATCATGTCACATAATTTCATTTGGTGAGCCTGATCTTACACCTCTAACTGCTACCTTCATCCCGGCAGCATATAATCCTTCTTCTTCTTCCACTGATAAGACAACATTGTCAAAATTAGAAGTCAAATACCAACCAGCTTTCCATCTGTACAGTCAATAATCTCGTGAACTCATGACAAAGATGGGATATGATCTACAAGAGGCCTCTGGTTTAAATAATGGAAAGGGGTCTCCTGTACCTTTTTCTCTATGTCTTTCTCACAACCAATCTCGGGTTAGTTTGGGTTACTGGACAAACTCTCCCTCTCGTCGTAAGAAATCTTCCAGAAATAAGATTCAGGCAAAGAACTGCAATATGGTGTCCTTTGAGCCTGTATCCGAAGAAAAAGTCTTGACTGGTACCAGGTCTGGGAAACCTTACCTAAAAGACTACTCAGAAGGTCAAGAAGACCCTGCTCCAGCTCTGGAGGCTCCTTAAGCATCATCTTCTCCTGCATTCAATATTCCGTCAGCTTCGTCACCCCAGATAGAGGCAACTCTTTCCAAACCGACGACAGCCGACAAAGGAAAATAGCATGTCCATTTTGACAAAGTATTAAAGAAAACTCCAACTTTGGGACTAGAGAAGCCATATAACTTTGATATACTGGCTCAACTAGCCAATACTCCGGCAAGATTGTCAATTTTTGAGCTACTCCGTCTTTCGAGGGAGACTCAAGAAACGTTGAGTGAAGCTTTAACGCAAGCTGATACTTGTCTATCACTTCTCAAGAAACCAGAGGATGAGGCTATAAAATGCCTTTATTGTTATAGTGTGATGGAACTGATGCCAAACATCACCTTTACATAAGATAATATGTTGTTAGAAGATAATCGTCATGATCGACCCCTTAATTTCACGGGATATTTGATACCATGAAGGTTGATCATATCCTGATCGATCCTGGGTATGCGCTCAGTATCATGCCAAAGACTCTTCTAGATGCATTGAAGATTCTCGTACACAATCTTTCGACAACCATCACGACAATCCTGGGATTCAATTCTGGGAGAAGTCAATCTTTGGAAATGATTCCCCTGAAAGTTCAAATAGGGAATCTTCGTACGAAGGTACTTTTTACGTAATCGACAATCACGGCTCTTACAACGCTTTGATGGAAAGACCCTTTCTGCATGAGCATAATATTGTACCATCCATATTACATCAATGCTTCAAATATGTGGATGCCATTGGAGAAGTCCAAAAGGAAGTAGTCGACCTGAATCCTTTTAGGGCGTTGAAGTATATTTTACGGACTCTCGGATGTAAAAAGAGGAGTTCATGAAAGTTGTATTGGCAATGGATAGTGAGAAGGATCAAAAACATACTTCAAAAGATGTTCTCGTGAACCTCGTCAAAGGACGTGCTATTTGTCTTTCTTGTTCACAGACATTGACCATACATCTTACCTCTCATAATAAATAGCCTCTTACTGTAGAAAAGGAACAAAGGAAGCTCACCTCTTCTGAGCCGCTTGTTATCGACCTCTATCGTAGCAAACCTTCCCCTTCTCCTTCTCCTCCTCTGGTTATCAACCTTGCTAAGCCTTTTGTTAAGGCTAAAAATCATGTTGTAAATAATGATGTACAAATCAATAAAGTAGCATCTCCTTTACAGTATACTGATGTCTTTTATTATACTTGATGTTATTTAAAAATATTAGATAACTTCGAACCACTTGCCATAGGAGCAGTTGAAGCTTCTCGAAATGAAGTCTTGCTCGAGCCAATGCAGGACTCCTTCTTCTTAGTTTCTTCAAGGAAGAAAGATAAACTTCCTATACTTTTTAGTAAAGGAACAGAAAAGAAGATCACGCCTGATAGCGAAGAAGAAAATCAAGATAACGGAAGACTTCAACTACGTCGTTATAGTCAACAATCAAAATATATCATTCAAAAGATGGGCTATAATTTTAAAGCTGGTCTCAATGGCGGCAAAGGAAGGCAAACTCTTATTCGCATTCCTGCTCCAAAAGAAAAATCACAACAATACTACGACAAAATGAAGCGGGGATTATGTTATACTTCACCAACTCCGACTCCAGAAGCCTCCGAATTCGAGGAAGAAGAACAATCTAACTCTTCTGATTCTATATCATGGGATTAATATACCAGTATAGGGCACGTCTATCGCGTGACTCTATCTTCCAATATGGTGACTGCTGAGTTCTCGGAAGATGACAAAGACTTTGCCAAAGCTTCTGAATCTGATCCTTGGGCACAATGGATGGATACTCAATGAGAGCTTCGCTTTGAGCAACGTGAGCCACCTACTGAAGATCAGCTGGTTCAAGTCAATATTAGAGACGAAAATTCCCCAAAACCAATTTTTGTCAGCAAAAGCCTCCATAAAGCGGATAAACCAGGATTTTGGTATCTCCAGAATCAGGAATACCCTTCCTCTCAAAATCCTCAATGGAGTCTATCTAAATCATCAATTCCATCTTTTGAAACCCAGCTATTTTTAAAAGATCTTGTCTTTTTTAGACATGATATCCCGTCTTTAAGTCCTAACTGATTTAAAGATCATCAATAGATAGAAAAAATGAGTTCACATCCACATTAACTCTGAATTCTATTCTGTATCAGCGACTTATTACGTCCAAATTACCTCTGATAAAGTCGTCTCTAGAAATGACAATATTTTGAGCTATATTCTGTCACGTCCACATTACCTCTGAACAGATATAATTAATATTGCCATTTTCTCTTAGAGGGTATGTCATGTTCGGTACCTCTGAACATATTTTCTTATACTTATCTATTACTTATATCTACTATAGGTATATAATAAGTAATAGAATCACAAAAAGAATATTATTTTATTGCCAAGAAGTTTAAAATGCCAAAAAAAGATAGTACATCATTTAAAAGGCAAGAAGATAAAATAGCCTATAAATTGCTTCATTGGGGAGGCTGAGTGCTGAGATCAATAATTAATCTTTTCAAATTCTCCGCCCTCTCTACTCTGGAGTAAAGTACCCTTTGTCTTGCAGGAGCTCTTCCGGATTCTGGATTAAAAGTTTGCAGCATTTTTGCTCGACATTCTAATTCTGCACCCTCAGTCTGAATAAGAGCATCTCGTTGCCTCCTCAGGTCATCTAATTGGCTCGTAGCGATTTGATGCATCTCCAATACTTCTTCTTCGCGTCGTCAAGCTGCTTTAACTCTTCTCGAAGCCGAGCTATTTCGATTTCTAGTTCTTGGAAACGAACTTGATATTCAGCAAGTTCTTTTTTCTTCACTATAGCTTCAGTTTTATAACGTTCAACAGAAGAAGTTGTCTCGACAATGCGAGATTCCAACTCTGTGGAACGTCGTGAGAAAGCTACCACGGAAGCTTCAAATTCTGCACTTCGTATTTCAGCTTCATGAGCCATCACCTCGCACTCAGTATCTACAAGCTTCGGGATATTTCCTCTTGTTAGATCTTTGTAAGACTTGATTGATTCTTCAAGTTCATTCAAAATGTGATCTAAATAATTAACTCTATCCAGATCTCCAATCCTGCAGATAGCTCCGATGATGAAGGAGGAAGGGCCCCTTACTTATTCAAAAGGTTGGTCTTTTCCATAACCATTTGAATTAGAGGCTTTAGAGAAGTGAAGAAAGCGTTAGTATAAGCTTCAACTACAGCTCTATTCATTGCTGAGATCCCCGGGGTAGCCACTTCTATTGGAATTCTTACTTCTGAAGTAACTGGAGGTTGTACTTCAGGGGATCCGAGTACTGGCATCATAGAAGAGCTTCCCTCTCCAGTTTGGTTCCCATATCCATAGGAGCCATAGTCGAGCTGTAGCTGAATGTGGTCGATACAGCTTTCGCAAGTGTCCCTACAGGACCCACTGTAATCAAGATGCACAGTTATCACAAATAAATTATAGGAATTAAGTAAATAAAAGTCAAAATTTTACCTTATCCTGGCAATACATATGGGGTTTCACGCGGCATGTCCAGATCAGAGCGAAGTCTGGCCATGGTAGTTTCAGATACAGCTGCCTGACTGCTCCCAGCGTCAGAACCGCCTGATAAGAAACGGCTACTCTCGACCCTTGATTCTTCTTGTTCGGTTGGGGCAATCACTTCTGCATCCTTGAACGCAAAAGGTTGATTGATGGGAGTTTGAATCTCTGCAGTTTCAGTGTTGAGATTTTCATTTTCAGGGGCCATGATCTGATTTTCATGATCTTCAATTTTATCTTGGCTTTTAGGCTCATCAGTTTTTGGACTTGAAAGCCCCTTTTCAACAACAAGATGCTCTTCACCTTCAACAATAGTATGGCATTCTTCAATTGGCGATGCTTGATTCGACAGGATTTCTGCTGAAGTCAGGTCTCCATCAACGGCGCTTGTAGAATCATCTTTAAATGCATCGCCGTAATCACAGTCTGCAAGAGCCGCTATCATTTCTTGATCCTCTTGAGAGTGAGTAGAAGCTTGGGGAATAGCAACATCAGGATTGGATTCTGTGAAGGGCAACTCCTTCTTGGGGGTATAGACTTTGGGACTCCTGGAGTTGGAGATGACATCATAATTCCTGCAGCAGCTAACACAGTCACGAGAATCGTCATTTGTGTAACTATGGGCCCCGACTGTAACGATCGGGGCTGGAGTGCTAACCTCTGCAGATAAAAAGGGGGAAAGTCAGTGTAATATGTTACTCAATCAAGATCACATTAAAAGAATATTAAAATTTACCTGGTGGAGGTGGTATATCTTGCGAAGGCAATGTTTCTTGATGATCTTTTGGAGACATTATTAATCTTCTTTTGGCCTTGCGTACCAGAGGTGTTTCAGGTTCTTCTTCAACTTCATCAAGGTCAACTGGCTCATTGGGCTCTCTAATAACCTCTCCTTAGACAACGGGATTGCTTCTTGGAATTGAAGAAGGAGTTGCCTCTCCTCCTCCAGAGGATGCTCCGGTATGCATCTATTTTGTCTTGGACCGCGTGGTCCTGGTGGTGGGATGCTCTGCAATAGATAGTGTAATTTTATTTCTCTCTCCTACAGCCATATGAGAAGAAGGAAGATCATGAGAAAGAGAAGGGGCTGATGATTCTCCAGTCTTTCTTTTTCTCCCAAAACCTTTCGCTGGGGACTTCTCCTTCCGTATCTTCAAAGATATATCAAGTGGTACATTGATTTCTTCATAAAAACCTACGAGAGAGGCTGCCAGAGGTTCGTCAGCGGGTTCATGATTCTCTTCATCTCTGAAGGAATGTGCAGTGTGAACTCCAGCTCTTGAACGTCTACCACTGGCAAAGCTGTCAGCTATATTGAAGTTTTCGGTAAAGGTGTTGACTGAAGTATAAAAATTTGCGTATGTATATAACATACGCGGGCCCATAGGAGAGACATGAGGTATTGAAAATATGGCCTTAGTCCCTCTTGCATTATAATATCTCCAAGCTCTGGCACCGTCTATTAGGTAACCCTTAGCCTGTAAACAGGTGGTGGCATTACCTACGTGTAATAGATCATAACCAAACTATCGAGCAAATCGGTTTGGTAAGTACGGTTCTAGAAAGCACTCGCCTTCAAACCGATAAACTAAATGTGAAGGACGAATTGTCTTCAACCACGCGACTTTAGTCGAAGACAGACGGAGAGATGCTGCTTCTAGGTCCATGAGTTGTGGAGGGAGATTCTCATATCCTGGAGGAGGAGAAACACATTGAAATCTCCATCCGGACCCTCGGTTTAAAGCTTTTCGACATTCTGACAGCGCATTGATGTTCCATCGAACGTTAGAATACCGCCTGATGAAGTCACCGTCGACTGCACCCATATCGGGGTCCATCAAATCAGGATAATGTAACAGCAACCACCCAAATAGATACATGTATGGCATTTTTGTACGAGGGAAGGGTCCTGAGAACTTTATCATACACCATGGTGTCAACAAAAGAACGCAAGCCTGCATTCAAGCGACATGTCATCGCCGAAAGAAGATCCATCTTATAGTCGAATACTAGACGTACTACGGCAAATAGCACACCTCGATGGAATCGGTCAATGACATTGGCTACAGGTATCACAAAACGTCGTAACCATAAAGAGAGGAAACCCGCCAGCTGGGCTTCTTGAGACATGGTTCTATAACCTTGTCTGAAATAAATTTTGATCTTAGTACCAGCGGTAAAGGGGTACCAATCTATATCCAAGATATTATCATGGTGCTTAGTTTTCTCTATCAATTTTTCTACATCGCTGAGGTCGAGCGGTTTGAATAAACAAGGATTGCAGGCTTGACTTTCAACAATCTTTTCTTCATGAGGATGCCCGAGAAATAAATATGGCAGCCATTTGGTAATGTAGCAAGTCCCTTTGGAAGCACTTTTATAATAAAGGGAACAAATCAGATAGTGGCATAACAGATCTTTAAACACAGCCACCATCTTAGGATTCTCTGTAGAGAGAGTATCCAACTCCTTATTTGTTGGCACATATTCTTCATAAGGATTTTCATCCATTGGCAAATGTGAAAGATACTTCATTTCATGAAGAGCGAAGCCGATTTTCCCGTGAGGAGTCATGAAAGTACCGGTCATCTCATTATATCTTTCAACCAAAGCCAGAAACATATGAGCATTTGGACGAAAGCCATGAGCAGTTGTCCAAATTAGATCATAGAGATCTTATTCAAGGAGTTTATCCTTAAAGTGATCCAAAACCCAAACCACTACACTATTCCAGCGCTTCATGTCGGGATTCACTAAGCCCGCTAAGCGTATACTCTGATCGGGGTAACTTCCTTCAACCTTCGCAAACATGTTCGCGAAAATAGGTAGTCGGACGGGAAGCAACATTGATGAATCTTCAAGAGGTATACAGCTTGGTCTCAAACCTCTCAGATGGAAGCTGTATCTCTCCGAAGTACTGTAGAACAAATCCTTGTTCTATGGGCCTAATCTGTAGCATATCCTCCCGACCTGGCCTGTTGAATCGGGATCAGGTCCCATCCCATGCGGCGGGGATAAGTAGAAAATGTGTATCGAGACAAAGACAAGTGATTCGGCATTTCTGGAAGGTACATGATCCTATCATCACATTGATAAAATATGTCTTCTCTCATCGCTTTGGGCTGGGATGTCGTCTTGATCGCCTCTCCAAATAAGAAAGCTAGTTTCTTATGGACGACATTGTCCAGACTTTCCAAAGGTTCGATGTTCATTAAGCATAATAAAGTAGAATTATCTTGAGACGCAAGCATAGCTCTTTGGGACTCAGGAAGATCATATTGAGGAAATTGAACGTTGGATAAGTCATCCCGGTACTCCGACACGTTGAAGGCCGAAGCATAGATTTCAGCATTTGGGTCTTCTCTGAGATCAACTATATAAAGAAGAGTAACAGAAGTTAGTCTCAAAAAGTACCTGTTTCAATGAAGCATATTATACAACATCATAGGTTGCGCCACATCTGTGTTGTGCAACATTGTATGTTGCGCTACACTTGTGTTGTGCGATATTATGTGTTGCGCCACACCTGTGTTGCACGATATTTTGAGTTACGCCACATCTGTATTGCGCGGCATTTCTACCGAACAACATCTGTGTGATGCAACATTTCAAGTTACGCCAAACTGATTGCACAGAATCAGAAAGCACAAATCTAGAAAAGTCGTACAATACAGTTCGTAAAAAACGAATACTGTGTGGACACCAACCAAACCCTAAAAAGGGAGGCGCAAGTCATGAAGTGCGCCTAACTCTAAAAGAGGAGGCGCACGTTGTACAAATCAAACCAAAACCCTAAAAAGGGTTGGTCGATGCTCGGTTCATTGTCAAACAGTCACCTTCCATGGCTGGGTTGGCCGTTTTTCGTCGTGACGAAGGTGGAGCGTACTGAGGCGAGCGCGTGGATAGGGCACGAGATGAAGGCTCGGCGATGCCTTTTGCTTTATCGGCGACGGATCTCTTGGGTGCCATTGATGCTCGTTAAAGATCTCAGAAAAAAAAAGATAGGGTTTTTGAGAAATATCAACTTTGGTAAAGAATGAAAAGTTCAAATAGAATGGCTATTTATAGCCTAAAAATTGACATTAATCGTACAATTTGCGCTCAAAAAGTGGAGTCGGTTGAGTATTGACTGGCGCAATCCAAACAAAACTAGTATAATTCAAAATATTTCAAAACTTTGAAGTATTTTCAAGTTTCAAAAACTTTGAAGGGGGCCTTGTAGAGCCTAAAAATTAAGAGACACCACTAATTAAAGTCTTCAATCATCTGATGACGCCAAACCAATCAAGTTGTGCCGGATCATCAAGTTGCGCAGCATCAGGTTACGTCATCACCATGTTGCACTGGAGTCAGGTTGTACGGAGTGACACGTGGTGCACTTCCTCGAGAAGCTGTAACGGCGTCATCATTATCTGACAACTGACAGCACGGAGATTAAGGAAAATCCTTTCGAATCCTGCGCAACGCGACGCTCGAGAAGACTTTGTCAGCATATAATTAATACTGACAGCTGGTTCTCGCAAGTCACTGAATGGCACAAAGATTAATCAGCACAGCACAGAAGACCTAGTCAAAAATCGTTAGTCGTTAAGTTGCTCCTATGCGCAGCCTGACAAAGTGGCACCACATGATTAACTCTTGGTTTAAAACAGGGTGATGTGGCGCACAAGCCATCAACTTCGCAAAGCGTGCCCACTATGCTGCCCATGACCATGCGTATCACAATCAAACAATGCCACGCGTCTACAACAGTTAGTACAAACCGCTCATACAGATTGTTGCATTGCGCCCTCATACAACCTGATGAAGCACGCACAAAGTGTTAAAATGGTGTTCAAGATAGAGTGACGTGGCGCGTAATCTACTAACTTTGTAGATCATGCCCACTACACTGCCCACGACCACGCGTATCTCAATCAAACGATGCCACGCGTCTATAGCAGTTAGTGCAACCGTTTGCGCAAGTGAACAAGAGGCGCGCAATCTAAAGCACGCACAACCCAGAATAACTACTAAATAGTTATTTCAAGAACTCTATAAATAGAGTTTCAAATCATTCTAAAAGCATCAATAGTGATCATAATCTCCTGCTAAAGTGCTGCTGTATTCTCCAGAGGCTTGTGTCTTTGATATCACATCGTCTAAGGGATAAAATGATCATATTCTGATCAGATTCCTATAGTTGCACTTCCCCAGAAATCAATTGTACTCCTGTACTCTTTTTCTTAGTTTGTAATAAAAATTTTTGTTCTTTGCAAACAAGCCAGCATAATGTGAAGTACATATGTTATCACCCTTTGGTGATTCTTACCTACGGTCGTGTAGCCATCCATGTACATTCATAATACTTACTCTGCCTGTATAAGATATTGTTCGGAATAATATCATAATTATCATTGTTGTCACCGTTCAGGTGATTCTTACCAATAGTCGACATCCTTCCATGTAACTGAGTAATAACTTACTCTGCCTATGTAAGACATCATTAGCACTTGACCTATCTATATGAAGGTCACTGGCGATATGCCATCTTGTACTTATGGTTAGACGGCTTCCCTTCAGCGGCGGGTAGCTAGCCCAGTCCTGAAGGTTCCCAAATCACCGCGCTACTACTTCAGCACTGTGCTAGTACTTCAGCACTAGGTTCCCCCTAGGACGAATCAATTTTCGAGGCCTCAGAATACCGTTCGAGGAACCAACTTGTCAACAAGTTGTCCATGACCATGTAAATATATGCAACTTATCTATGAAGAAAACATATAATGCATGATAAGGAGAACTAAGTAAATAAGCTACAATTCTCAATTAAACCATCATTCTCGTTCGTATGCCTCATATGCGTTGAGCCAACGCTCGTATTACCATCTGCCCAATCTAGGGTCTTAATGTAATCAACATTCTACATCGGCACTGGATAATAGAATGTTATTCAATCTCTTCCTACATCTTTGATACCATACACTCTTACGGTCATAATTCAAGCATATTCACTACCGAGTTCTTGGGTCTTATTATTTGTGTTACCATCTATTCATCGAGCTGAGGCTCGATATACTCACCGCCCAAGTATTTGGGACTTTTCCTTCACGTGTCATGTAGTTATTGCAAAGCACGCAAGCATACAATTCATTGAAATGATTCACAGCACACAATCTATAATATAATTCGTAATAGTTTTCGGGTCATATGATTAATTATCTTTTTTTATCTTTCTGGGTTCCATGCAGGATAACATTTAGCAACTCAACAAGCAAACATAGCATACTAATCTTTTTTATTAAGCGTGAAGCTAAAGGATCTTCAAAGGGTTCAACACTACTCACATTCATAAGACAATTTCTGCCATGATCGCATAGCCTTCCAAGCGATCCTTCGCATATTCCCAAGTCCAACAAGGCTTCATCGAACCAACCAGCCATCACAAGGTACCGTGTGGGTCGGGCCACTACAACGACGTGCCACTATATCAAGCTAGACAAGACAAGAATCAAGAGTGCGCTACGACGGGCCACTATCAGGTAAGCTAGACATGTACGAAAAATTCAAACATGTATGGTGGTACATAGCAAGAAACATAGCATAGCATATACATGAAAGACATAAGCAGGAAAAAAAATTAAAATACAGGAATAAAATCAAGAAATACATAACTTTGGTATCCTAGCGGTATGCCAGCGGTATGCCGGACAATGTGGACACAAACCTTGCTAGAAAATATAATGCACATTATCGATATATCGGCGGTACAGACCAGTACACGGTCTGTATACCGTTAATTATAACAACAGGTTTTCAACTTGAAAAGGACCGACAAACCGGTATATTGTCAGTATACTCCGGTATACCGACGGTAGGCTGTTTATGTCTGAAAAATAACACTAAGGACTTGAAACAAGTTCTGGAAACCAAATTTCGTCCCGAAAGTTATAGAATTCAAGTATAACCACGTAAAAAAATACTAGAGAAAGGTCCTGTATAGCATATATACTAAGTCTCTTGGCAAGTACTCTGGTATCATTCCTGATACAGAGTTTTCCTACTAAGAAAATATTAGGATTTTACAGAAAATTGAAACCTAGCTGAGACCAAATTCCAAGACGGTCAAAATAATAAGAATTTTGAGAGAAACAAATTTAGTAAATCAAGTACTAGATAATACTGGACTATCAAGGCAACGTAAAACCAAAAACAACAATAAATAATATACTTCAAGTAGTTCAGCAAGATGTACTAGTGTAATATAGCTCCAAGTCTATCTCTTCAACTCCACCACCAAGTGGCCTCGAGACCAAGCTCCTACCGCACAAGAAAAATAAAGAGAAAATGAGAAGAGAAGCATGGAGAGAGATGATAAAAAGAAATTTTGAAAAGAAATGAAAGGGTATATATAGAGAAGGTGAATTAATCGTGACTATTTGATCGCGATCCGTGACTCGATTTGAATGGATCTCCACCATTCAGATGATAACCAAAAAACCAATATATAAGAGAATGTATCTTTACTATTTATAAAAATATCTAAACACTATTCACGAAAATATCATAACACTATTCACAAAAATATCTAAAATTGCAAATATCTAAAAGTGGAAATATCTTCTTGGATGTATACTGTCGGTACACACTGGTATACCAGCGATATGCCGGTCGTAGTAAAATCTCAAAATTAAGTTTTTTTAAGTTTCTCCGAAAGTCAACAAAATATAGAATACAGTATAAAATACATATTTGTATATAAATATAGATACTGTGAGACGAGTCTCACAACTTTCCCTTCTATAGAAAAATTATGTCCTTAGAATTTCCATAAGGCAAGCAAAACAAGCAAGAAATCCAGTAAAACATGCTATTAGGATCAAGACATGAAACTTAAACATCATGAAACCAACTAGAGTAAAGTACAAGAAATGTAAAATCAACTAGCATACAACAACAATATCATACATTCCTACAATCACACTTAAACAAAAGGTAGAGTACAGGTACACAAATAAGCATACCTCATGAGTCAAACAGATATGGGTTACGAGCTCGGATATCATCCTCACACTCCTTTGTCGACTCGCCTGGTGAGAGATGATCCTAGAAAACACAAGCTAATCGGATAGTCTAGTTTTTGAGAACCTTCTCCCTCTAGTCCAAAATAGATACGGGCCTCTCCTTATACGATAGCTCGATACCAATGACCAACTCGGAATGACCTATGATATGGGTTAAATTCGGAAGAAATCATCAGAACTAAGATATATGAAACACATCATGTACCTCATATAGCGACGACAGAAGAGCAATACGATATGATATATCTTTTACTCGCTCGAGAATATCAAACGGTCCAATAAATCGAGGACTAAGCTTTCCACGTACGCCAAACCTGATGACTCCACCGGTAGGCAAAATCCGAATAAATATATGGTCACCGACAGATAACTCAAGATGACGTCGATGCTGATCTATCCAATGACGTTGATGATCCTGAGCTACTCTGAGATGCTCTCTGACCTGCTTGACTACTCCCACTATCTGACCAATCAACTCTGGACCAAGCATCGGTCTTTTCCTAATATCATCCTTTGATAGGAGTGACTTGCATCTCCTGTCATACATTGCCTCGAAGGGTGCCATCTGAATACTAGCCTGGAAGCTGTTGTTGTAAGAGAACTCCACCAAGTACAAATGATCCTCCTAAGAACCAGCAAAGTCAAGAGTGCACGATCGAAGCATATCCTCAAAAGTCTGAGTCATACGCTCCGACTAACCTTCTGTCCGAAGACTGTATGCTAAACTGAAACTCAAAGGGATACCAAGACTTTGCTAAAGACACTGCTAGAAATGATGAGTGAATCTGGAATTCTGATATGAAACTATACTAACTGGCACCCCATACAATCTAACAATCTGCCTCATATATAACTCGACCAACTACTCTGTAGATTGACCAACAATGAAAGGTAGAAAGTAGGAAACCTTCGTGAGTCGATCCACTATCACCCAAACGACATATCTACCAGTCGAGGATCCAGGAAGGCCAGTCACAAAATCCATTGTAATGTGCTCCCACATTCACTTCGGAATCGGTAAGGGCTGAAGAAGTACGGTTGGTCTCAGATGAACATCCTTAACCTGCTAGCAAACTATGTATCGAGAGATAAATCGAGATATCTTCCTCTTCATACCATACAACCAGAAGTGCTGATGAATATCATGGTGCATCTGCATCCCTCCTAGATGAACATAATAATGAGAACTGTGGGCCTCTGAAATAATTTTGTGCTAGATATCTCCGCTCGTCATACAAAGATGACTCCATACCGGTGTGTCCCATCCTCATGGATGCACAACTCTACTTTGTGCCCTCTAACACACTCTGCTCTGAGTCGCTTAATGTCATGCCCCGGTCCCATAGGATCGATCGTCCTAGCTAAGGTGTGATGCCGCACGATCCTAGGTTGCGCTTGTCGTACCCCGTCCCTATATCGTGCCCCATTTTTGTCTACGGGGTGCACGAGAAAGGAACACTGTCGCTATCGATTCGGTCGGGACCGATAGATCAGAATCGGCAGAGTCGATCGAACGGGAACGGATGAATTAAGATCCATTCCACGTTACGGAATGGCTTCTTCGAAACCAAGTCCTATATTCAGCGGATTGCGCCTCGAGGATTGGCTATGCGGCTGAGTCGGGAGAGACCTTCCGTTGCTCTGATTTTCATGTTGTACATGATTTGGCTTTGGCTTTGGTTTTCGTGAATGCATTTTTTGTGAATGTTTCCGATGGGTTTTTGTGACTTATATTTTCTGAATATGGCCCATGTATTCAGGACAGATGTAGAAAGATATTCTGTCCTGAACACATTTCTGAATGTGGCCCATGAGATCGCCGCCGTCCCGTCTTCACGTCGAATTGCCCGCTTCTGCACGGCCCACCAATCATGTGCATTCATTCGAAGTATAAATTGAGCACACGCGACTTTCTTTGAGTCTTCGACACCTGGAAGCTCGAACCTGTCTTCCAGCTCCTCCAATCAGTCGATCGCCACGAAGGGATCTTCTATACTATTGAAGGAAGTGCGGCAGCTTTTCGTAAATTTTGAAACGTCAAAGTTAGAACTTCTTGGTGCCGTAGGTAAGAGCACGGGCGCCTCCGGTTCAGCTTAGCTGGATCGAACCGCAGGCTCGATCATGACAGGCGTCATCGTTGAATTGTTGTTACCTACGATCGATTGTACTATTTATTAGAGTGTATTCAGCTGCGGCTGCAACAGCTTGAATTGAGCCTCGAACCGATTCTCGAACTAGACCTGACGAGCCTTTACCTGTTGGCGATGGAGCTCATTTTGACGTTGCTGCATTTCGAGCATCTGCCGCATCCGTTACATCGGGTCGCCGCAAGGTTTGGCTACGGTAGTCGTCATTCCCGTTGGGTTGACGGAATGTTCGGTTCTGGAAGTACTCGAGCCGCTAGAAGTGCTCGTCTCGTCCTCTGCCCGAACTTCCGTAACTGCAGGGAAAAGAAAGGCAACTCTCGTTAGTTTCAAAAAATGTCCTGGGTTCCGCGTATGGAACAACTCATCTCATCGACACGAGGTCAACGGTTAGAGACTAGAAACTTGACACTGGAGGCCAAGGACGTAAAGC
The DNA here is from genome assembly GCA_029216955.1 of Iris pallida. Lineage (NCBI taxonomy): Eukaryota > Viridiplantae > Streptophyta > Magnoliopsida > Asparagales > Iridaceae > Iris > Iris pallida. The sequence goes on along the minus strand of JANAVB010002394.1, from coordinate 3,412,122 downwards.
CGTGCTCTGATACCATTATGTCACGCTCCGATTCTGTCGAATCGATAGTCATCCCCCGGGCGTGATGTCGTACGAACCTAATTTTCGATCGTACAAGGTATAGTCATAAGGTAATCCGAGACACAAGATCTAAGAGAGTACGTAGACAAATTGAATCGCACCTTAAGTAAAGGAAACTTTGATCTTTATTGATAGTGAACATCATTACAGACTCCAGTACAGGACTCGTACCGTACGGGCTACAACATGACTCAGTTACAAAAGTGTGCCGATGAGATAGTCGTTCCATACATTGCACACATCCCTTAAAATACAATAAAGTACTCCAGTGACCTGGAATGGAGGGACACTAAGCCATCTTCCTTAGACAGTCGAGAGCCTTCAAAAGTGGAGTTGCGGGGACAAGACTTTGACGCGTGGCCGAAACTTCAAAATCATGAACGTCGCCTAGCTAGTTGGCACGTCCTTCCTGATTTGTGGGACCTGCAAAGAGCGAGGATCAGTAGGATCACATGTACTGGCGAATGGCTAATTAAAATCCAAGCTCTACATTTGATTCTAGCAGTTTTATAAACATATTAGCTAGCTATTTATGTGATCTTTCTAACCATCCTGATCAATTTGCATGTTAACATATTTCGAGGCAAGCAAATGAATTTGTAAATATTAAGCAGCTAGTATATTCATCCCGTGTCACGTGCATTAGTTAAGTAGTGAAAGGGTGTGAAGGCCACTGGCAATGTCAAGCCATCACGGACTACAGCTGTATTAGACGCGACCCTTTCGCGGCGGGTAGCGAGCCCTGTGCGAAACTTCCCGAATAACCCACACCGATGTAAGGCTGGCGCTTGCTATACTCGTTCCTCCCGGGCTGAATCGGTACCTTGGCCTAGGCAACCGTTCGAGGAAACTACACCTTGTCGACAAGTTGTCCAATGACCGTTTTGCAGAGTCTTGAAAAATGCTATCTCTTTTCTAGAACCTTATCCTTTCTCTTTTATGTGCGAAACTTAGTCTTTGTTTTGAACTTAGTCGATTTACTCACTTATCCATATCGTTGCAATAAACGTTAATCGATTCATTCATTGTTTTGTATAGGCTAAGTGGAATTGCATAGGGAAGCATGTTATCCATTTTCAATACCGGCAGTTTGATAGCAAGTGTTTCGTGAAGAATCGTGCCACAATTTCTTTGATTCTACACTATTGTGACAAGCATTCATTTACACCATATTGAATTTTGAAGTAGAGGGACGAGGCAAAGGAGGTCAGCCACTCGCCTTAGACTTTCTTCAAGCGAGCGACTGGTTGGCTGTGTTTTCGCCTACGCGATCACCTGCAATCGTATAAGCAACTGATCAGAACACTGTGTAATTCAAGGAATTTCGATATAAATGCGAAGCTCGAAAACACAAGTCACAAAAACCCATCAAAAACATTCACAAAAAATGCATTCACGAAAACCAAAGCCAAAGCCAAATCATGTACAATATGAAAATCAGAGCAACGGAAGGTCTCTCCCGACTCAGCCGCAGAGCCAATCCTCGAGGCGCAACCCGCTGAATATTGGACTTGGTTTCGAAGAAGCCATTCCGTAACGTGGAATGGATCTTAATTCATCCGTTCCCGTTCGATCGACTCTGCCAATTCTGATCTATCGGTCCCGACCGAATTGATAGCGACAGTGTTCCTTTCTCGCGCACCCCGTAGACAAAAATGGGGCACGATGTAGGGACAGGGTACGACAAGTACAACCTAGGATCGTGCGGTATCACATCTTAGCTAGGACGATCGATCCTACGGGACCGGGGCATGACATTAAACGACTCAGAGCAGAGTGTGTTAGAGGGCACAAAGTAGAGTTGTGCATCCATGAGGATGGGACACTCCGGTATGGAGTCATCTTTGTATGACAAGCGGAGATGTCTAGCACGAAATTATTTCAGAGGCCAACAGTTCTCATTATTATGTTCATCTAGGAGGGATGCAGATGCACCATGATATTCATCAGCACGTCTGGTTGTATGGTATGAAGAGGAAGATAGCTCGGTTTATCTCTCGATGCACATGAGAAAGTAAACGAATTCATGCAGTTGTGGCAAGGGAATATGACTGTACGACTGTATGCAGCCGAATTCAATAAACTGGCCAAATTTGCTGGAGCCTATCTACCTGCCACTGCAAGTCAAGCTCGAAGTTTCAAAGTGGGACTGCGTTCCACTATCCGTGCTCACGTTTCGATACGTGAATACAAAACTATGGGCAAGGCACTCAACCATGCCCTTCGTCTGGAGTATGAGTATCCTCCTGCTACTACTGGTGTTGTTAACTTTAATAACAAATACCACAGTAATGAGGGAGGCAACAACGTGCACGAGCATCAAAATCGCGATAATGGAGGCGATAACCAAACAAAGGATATAATAGTCTGTAATTTCTGCCACAAAGAGGGGCACATGGCCAACGAGTGCCGATTGAAGAATGGAGCATGCTTTAGGTGCGGCCGAATGGACCACATCGCATGCAACTGTACGAAGAAGCCAAATAAGTGCCCCCAATAACATCATCAGAATCGAGGCCAATTACCTCGGGCTCTACCGACCGCACAACAGAATGGCCAAGACTATCGCTCCAATGCTCAGGGCCGCGTATATGCCATGACTCGAGATGAAGCGTTCGCATCTAACACAGTCGTGACAGGTACACTGCAATTCAATGATAAACCTGCTCGTGTATTATTTGATTAAGGTGCCACGCATAGTTTTATATCGACGGACTTCACCGCCGAGCACAAATTTCTCAGACACCGCTGGGTCTCGATCTTACTGTTAACATACCATCGAGCATGCCACTGCTTGCAAATTTAGTCTACAGAGACGAAATCATCTGTTTAGGTGGTCAAAAGATCAGTCTCGATGTGATAGTTCTAGATATTAAGGACTACGACATCATTCTGGGAATGGATTGGCTCGGTCCGCGTAATGCAACCATAGACTGTGCTGAAAAGAAGGTCACATTCCGCATACCTGGAGTACCTGAATTTTGCTACTCGTGTGGTGAGGTGTCACCGACCTGCATGGTGATCTCCGTAATATCTGCTCGACGAATGCTACATTCTGGGTACGAAGGCTATCTAGCGTCTGTTTGAGACATGCGACAGGATGGTGAAATGCGGATCAGACCGACATTGTGGCAGAATTTCCACATGTGTTCTCGGACGAACTACCCGGTATGCCATCCGATCGAGAGATTGAGTTCATATCAATACATTCTCTGATACCCGACCGATCTCTAAAGTCCCATACAAAATGGCCCCTGCAGAGCTTAAAGAACTAAAAGTACAGTTGTAAGAGTTGCTCGACAAAGGATTCATTCGACCCAGCGTCTCGCCATGGGGAGTGCCTGTGCTGTTCGTCGGGAAGGAGAATGGCTCATTGCGTCTTTGTATCGATTACTGCAAGCTGAATAAAGCCACCGTCCGGAACAAATATCCCCTGCCCCGCATAGACGATCTGTTTGATCAGCTGTAAGGAGCTACAATGTTCTCTAAAATTGATCTGCACTCGGGTTACCATCAACTCAAGATCAAGCTGGACGATGTACCGATGTTTGCCTTTCGTACTCGATACGACCATTATAAATTCCTGGAAATGCCGTTCAACCTAACGAACACCCCTGCTGCTTTCATGGATTTGATGAATCGGGTGTTCCGACCATTCCTTGACAAGTTCGTAGTGGTCTTTATCGATGATATACTCGTCTACTCGAAGATTAGGCAGCAACACATCGAGCATCTACGGACCGTGCTTCAGACCCTTCGAGAAAATTAGTTATATGCGAAGCAAAGCAAATGTGAATTCTGGCTGAGCAGCGTCACATTCTTCGGATACATCATTTTAACTGAAGGCATTGCAGTCGATCCAATGAAAGTTAAAGCCATTGTCGATTGGAAACGGCCAACGATCGTCGGCGAGATTCAAAGTTTTCTTGGCTTAGCGGGATACTACCGACGCTTCGTGAAAGACTTTGCGAAGATCGCATCGCCTCTAACTCGCCTCACATAGAAAAGAGTCGCATTTGAATGGTCAGACGATTGTAAAGCTTCATTCCAAGAGTTAAAGCAACGGCTCATCTCGGCCCTGATACTCGCACTTCCAGAAGGGACTGAGGGTTTCCAGATATTCAATGATGTATCTGGTCAGGGCTTGGGGTGTGTGCTGATACAGCAGAAGAAGGTGATATCTTTTGCTTCCCGACAGCTAAAGCCGCACGAAAAGAACTACCCTAATCATGATCTGGAGTTAGCGGCGATTGTGTTCACGTTAAAATTGTGGCGTCACTATCTTTATGGCATAGCGTACCGATCACAAGAGCCTCAAGTATCTATTCACGCAGAAGGAACTAAACTTATGGCAAAGGCGTTGGCTTAAACTGATCAAGGATTACGACTTGACTATTGACTATACGCCGAGAAAGAAAAATATTGTGGCGGGCGCTCTGAGTCGGAAGTATATCGTCTCGCTATCCATCGACCGCAGACTGCTACGTGACCTAGAAGAGATGGGCATCGAACTCCGAGTCCGATTCTCTAATGTGCAGTTGGCAAAGTTGCAGTTAGAGCCGAGCTTTAAGAAAAAATCAAGACCGCTCAAAAGGACGATCCGTACCAGAAGAAGATACGAGAGCTAATTTCGATCGGTTGGACGACCGAATTTACGAAAGACGAAACCGGCATGCTTCAATTGAAGGGTAGGCTATGCGTTCCGGATGATTCAGAACTTAGAAAGAAGATATTATCGGAGGCACACTATGCAAAGTATACTTTGCATCCCCGTAGCACAAAGATGTACAAGGACCTCCGCACAAACTTCTGGTGGCACGGAAAGAAAAGAGATGTGGCACGCTTTGTGTCGCAATGCATGGCCTGTGAGCAGGTGAAAGCTGAGCACCAGAGACCGTACGGGGAGACGCAGAATATGGTGATTCCAGAATGGAAGCGGCAAACGTGTGCATGGATTTTATTGTTGGTCTGCCGAATACGTCGCAGGGAAATGATGCCATCTGGGTCATCGTCGATCGACTATCCAAGTCAGCGCACTTTATTGCCATTAAAGTTACTTGAAGCGTTGATCGCCTGGCATAGATTTATCTTGATGAGATAGTACGACTGCACGGAGTTCCAGTATCTATCGTCTTTGATCGGGATTCACGATTTATGTCGTGATTCTGGAGTAGCCTTCAGTCGGCTCTAGGTACGAAGTTACAGTTCAGCTCAGCTTACCATCTTCAGACCGACGGCCAAACGGAGCACATCAATCAGATTCTCGAAGACATGCTACGACTCTGCACAATTGACTTCAAATCAAGCTGGGATGTTCATCTATCTCTGGCTGAATTTGCATACAATAATAGCTATTAATCCAATATTCAAATGGCACCGTATAAAGCCTTGTACGGACGAAAGTGCCGATCACCCATTTGTTGGGACGAAGTCGAAGAGCGGCAGATTCTCGGCCCAGAACTGGTGGAACAGACTGTGCAAAAAGTTTGGCTCATTCGGGAAAGATTGAAGACCGTGCAGAGTTGTCAGAAAAGTAATATGGACGTTCATCATCGACCCCTCGAGTTTCAAGAAGGCGATCACGTATTTCTCAAAGTGTCGCCCATGCGAGGAATTACTCGGTTTGGCGCGAAGGGAAAGTTGAGTCCGAAATTCGTTGGGCCGTTCAAAATACTCGAGCGGGTCGCCCTAGTGGCCTATAAAATTACCCTAACACCGGCGGTGTACACAATGTCTTCTATGTCTCTCAGTTGTGGAAGTACGTGCAGGTCCCTAGCCACGTGGTAGATTTTGGCCAGATGGAGTTGAAGTTCGACTTAACCTACGTCGAAGAGCCAGTTCAAATCTTAGAACGCAAGAAAAAGCTACTGCAAAATCGAGCGATCACTCTCGTCCGCGTCCTCTGGAGGAACCATTCGGTCGAAGAGTCGACATGGGAGCTTGAATAGGAAATGAAGGAGAAATTTTCTTCATTGTTCTCGTAGAGGTAGGTTCCATCCTTATGTTTCGAGGACAAAACTTTATATTATTTGGTTATGGTGTAGTGCCCCGTCCCTACATCGTGCCCCGTATCTGTCCACGAGGTACGCGAGAAAGGAACACTGTTGCTATCAATTCGGTCGGGACCGATAGGTCAAAATCTGCTCAGTCAATCGAACGAGAACGGTTGAATTAAGATCCATTCCACGTTATAGAATGGCTTCTTTGGAACCAAGTCCCATATTCAGCGGGTTGTGCCTCGAGTATTGGCTCTGTGGCTGAGTCGGGAGAGACCTCCCGTTGCTCTGATTTTTATGCCGCACATGATTTGGCTTTGGCTTTGGTTTTCATGAATGCATTTTTCGTGAATGTTTTCGATGGATTTTCGTAACTTGCATTTTCGAGCTTCGTATTTATATCAAAATTTCTTGAATTACACAGTGTTCTAATCAGTTGCTTATACGATTATAGGTGATCGCGTAGGCGACAGCGCAGCCAACCGGTCGCTCGCTTGAAGCAAGTCTAAGGCGAGTTACTGACCTCCTTCGCCTCGTTCCTATACTTCAAAATTCAATATGGAGTAAATCAATACTTGTCACAATAGTGTAGAATCAAAAAAATCGTGGCACGATTCTTCACAAAACACTTGCTATCAAACTACCGGTATTGAAAATGGAAAATATGCTTTCCTATGCAATTCCACTTAGCCTATGCAAAACAACGAATGAATCGATTAACGTTTATCGCAACGATATGGCTAAGTGAGTAAATCGACTAAGTTCAAAACAAAGACTATGTTTCGCACATAAAAGAGAAAGGATAAGGTTCTAGAAAAGAGATAGCATTTTTCAAGACTCTATAAAACGGCCGTTGGACAACTTGTCGACAAGGTGTAGTTTGCTCGAACGGTTGCCTAGGCAAAGGGACCGATTCAGCCCGGAAGGAGCGAGTATAGCAAGCGCCAGCCTTACATCGACGTGGGTTATTCGGGAACTTCCGTACAGGGCTCTCTACCCGCCGCGAAAGGGTCGCGTCTAATCCAGCTATAGTCCATGATGGCTTGACATTGCCAGTGGCCTTCACACCCTTTCACTACTTAACTAATGCACGTGACACGGGATGAATATAATCGCTGCTTAATATTTACAAATTCATTTGCTTGCCTTGAAACATGTTAGCATGCAAATTGATCAGGATGGTTAGAAAGATCACATAAATAGCTAGCTAACATGTTTATAAAACTGATTGAATCAAATGTAGAGCTTGGATTTTAATTAGCCATTCGCCAGTACATGTGATCCTACTGATCCTCGCTCTTTACAGGTCCCGCGAATCAGGAAGGACGCGCCAACTAGCTAGGCGACGTTCGTGATTTTGAAGTTTCGGCCACGCATCGAAGTTTTGTCCCCGTAACTCCACTTTTGAAGGCTCTCGACTGTCCAAGGAAGATGGCTCAGTGTCCCTCCATTCCAGGTCACTGGAGTACTTTGTTGTATTTTAAGGGATGTGTACAATGTATAGAACGGCTATCTCATCGGCACTCTTTTTGTAACTGAGTCATGTTGTAGCCCGTGCAGTACGAGTCCTGTGATGGAGTCTGTAATGATGTTCATTATCAATAAAGATCAAAGTTTTCTTTACTTAAGGTGTGATTCAATTTGTCTGCGTACTATCTTAGATCTTGTGTCTCGAATTACCTTATGACTATGCCTTGTGCGATCGTAAATTAGGTTCGCACAACATCACGCCCGGGGGATGACTATCGATTCGACGGAATCGGGGCGTGACATAATGGTATCAGAGCACGACATTACATCCTTGGCCTCCAATGTCGAGTTTTTAGTCTCTAACCGTTGACCTCGTGTCGATGAGATGAGTTGTTTCATACGCTGAACCAAGGACATTTTTTGAAACTAACGAGAGTTGCCTTTCTTTTCCCTGCAGTTGTGGAAGCTCGGGCAGAGGACGAGACGAGCGCTTCTAGTAGCTCAAGTACTTCCAGACCCGAGCATTCCGTCGACCCAACGGGAATGACGACTACCGTAGCCATACCTTCCCGCGACCCGATGCAACAGATGCTGCAGATGCTGGAAATACAGCAACGTCAAAATGAGCACCATCGCCAACAGGTAGAGGCTCGTCAGGTCTAGTTCAAAAATTGGTTCGAGACTCAATTCAAGCTGCAGCAGCAACAGCAGAATACACTCCAACAAATAGGGCAATCGGTCGTAGGCAACAATAATTCATCGTTGACGCCTGCCGTGATCGAGCCTGCGGTTCGATCCAGCTAAGCTGAACCGGAGGCGCCCGTGCTCTCACCTGCGGCACCAAGAAGTTCTAACTTCGACGTGTCAAAATTTATGAAAAGCTGTCTTACTTCCTTCAATGGCACAGAAGATCCCTCCGTGGCGATCGACTGGTTGGAGGAGCTGGAAGACAAGTTCGAGCTTCTAGTTGTCGAAGACTCGAAGAAAGTCGCGTGTGCTCAACTTCTACTTCGAATGAACGTGCACGATTGGTGGGCCGTGTAGAAGCGGGCAATTCGACGTAAAGACGGAACGGCGGCGATCTCATGGGCCACATTCAAAAATGCGTTCGAGACAGAATATCTTTCTACATCTGTATGACATAAAAAAATAAATGAATTCACGCAGTTGAGGCAAGTGAATATGACTGTACGACAGTATGCAGCCGAATTCAATAAACTGGCCAAATTTGCTGGAGCCTATCTACCTACTACTGTAAGTCGAGCTCAAAGTTTCAAAGTGGGCCTGCGTTCCACTATCCGTGCTCATGTTTCGGTGCGTGAATACAAAACTATGGGCAAGGCACTCAACCATGCCCTCCGTCTAGAGTCCGAGTATCCTCCTGCTACTACTGGTACTGTTAACTTTAATAACAAATACCATAGTAATACGGAAGGCAACAACGTGCACAAGCGTCAAAATTGTGACAATGGAGACGACAACCAAACGATGGATCTAATAGTCTGCAATTTCTGCCACAAAGAGGGGCACATGGCCAATGAGTTTCGATTGAAGAACGGAGCATGCTTTGGGTGCGGCCGAATGGACCACATCGAATGCAACTGTCCGAAGAAGCCAAACCAGCGCCCCCAACAACATCATCAGAACCGAGGCCAAGCACCTCGGGATCCACCGACCGTACAACAGAATGGCCAAGACAGTCGCCCCAATGCTCAGGGCCGCGTCTATGCCATGACTCGAGACGAAGCGTTCGCATCTAACACAGTCGTGACAGACATACTGCAATTCAATAATAAACCTGCTTGTGTATTATTTGATTAAGGTGCCATGCATAGTTTTATGTCGACGGACTTTACCGTCGAGCACAAATTCCTCAGACACCGTTGGGTCTCAATCTTACTGTTAACATACCGTCGGGCATGCCACTGCTTGCAAATTTAGTCTACAGAGATGGAATCATCTGTATAGGTGGTTAAAAGATCAGTCTCGATGCGATAGTTCTAGATATTAAGGACTACGACATCATTCTAGGGATAGATTGGCTTGATTCGCGTAATACAACCATAGACTGTGCTAAAAAGAGGGTCACATTCCGTATACCTGGAGTGCCTGAATTCTGCTACTCGTGTGGTGAGGTGTCGCCGACCTGCATGGTGATCTCCGTAATATCTGTTCGACGGATGCTGCATTCTGGGTACGAAGGCTATCTAGCATCTGTTTGAGACATGCGACAGGATGGTACAAATACGGGTCAGACCAACATTGTGGTAGAATTCCCAGATGTGTTCTCGGCCGAACTACCCGGCATGCCATCCGATCGAAAAATTGAGTTCATATCGATACATTCCCTGATACCCGACCGATCTCTAAAGCGCCATACAGAATGGCCCCTGCAGAGCTTAAAGAACTCAAAGTACAATTGTAAGAGTTGCTCGACAAGGGATTCATTCGACCCAGCATCTCGCCATGGGGAGTGCCTATGCTGTTCGTCAGAAAGGAGAATGGCTTAGTGCATCTTTGTATCGATTACTGCAAGCTGAATAAAGCCACCGTCCTGAACAAATATCCCCTTCCCCGTATAGACGATCTGTTTGATCAGCAACGAGGAGCTACAGTATTCTCTAAAATTGATCTGCACTCTTGTTACCATCAACTCAAGATCAAGCTGGACGATGTGCCGATGTTTGCCTTTCGTACTCGATACGACCATTATAAATTCTTGGTAATGCCATTCAGCCTAATGAACACCCCTGCTACTTTCATGGATTTGATGAATCGGGTGTTCCGACCATTCCTCGACAAGTTCGTAGTAGTCTTTATCGACGATATACTCGTCTACTCGAAGAATAGGCAGCAACACACCGAGCATCTACGGACCGTGCTTCAAACCCTTCGAGAAAATTAGTTATATACGAAGCAAAGCAAATGTGAATTCTGGCTGAGCAGCGTCGCATTATTTGGACACATCATTTTAACTGAAGGAATTGCAGTCGATCTAATGAAAGTTAAAGCCATTGTCGATTAGAAACGGCCAACGACCGTCGGCGAGATTCGAAGTTTCCATGGCTTAGCGGGATACTACCGACGCTTCGTGAAAGACTTTGCGAAGATCGTATCGCCTTTGACTCGCCTCACATAGAAAAGAGTCGTATTTGAATGGTCAGACAACTGTGAAGCTTCATTCCAAGAGTTAAAGCAACGGCTCGTCTCGGCCCTGATACTCGCACTTCCAGAAGGGACTGAGGGTTTCCAGATATTCAATGATATGTCCGGTCAGGGCTTGGGGTGTGTGCTGATGCAGCAAAATAAGGTGATATCTTTTGCTTCCCGACAACTAAAGCCACACGAAAACAACTACCCTACTCATGATCTGGAGTTAGCGGCGATTGTGTTCACGTTAAAATTGTGGCGTCACTATCTTTATGGCATAGCTTGCATGATCTACACCGATTACAAGAGCCTCAAGTATCTATTCACGCAGAAGGAACTAAACTTACGGCAAAGGCGTTGGCTTAAACTGATCAAGGATTATGACTTGACTATTGACTATACACCAAGAAAGGAAAATGTTGTGGCGGGCGCTCTGAGTCGGAAGTAGATCGTCTCGCTATCCATCGACCGCAGACTGCTACGTGACCTAGAAGAGATAGGCATCGAACTCTGAGTCCGATTCAGTAATGTGCAGTTGGCAAAGTTGCAGTTAGAGCCGAGCTTGTAAGAAAAAATCAAGACCGCTCAAACGGACGATCCATACCAGAAGAAGATACGAGAGCTAATCTCGACGGGTAGGACGACCGACTTTACGAAAGACGAAACCGGCGTGCTTCAATTGAAGGGTAGGCTATGCGTTCCAGATGATTCAGAACTTAGAAAAAACATATTATTGGAGGCGCACTATGCAAAGTATACTTTGCATCCCGGTAGCACGAAGATGTACAAGGACCTCCGCATATACTTCTGGTGGCACGGAATGAAAAGAGATGTGGCACTATTTGTGTCGCAATGCATGACCCGTGAGCAGGTGAAAGCTGAGCACCAGAGACCGTGCGGGGAGACACAGAATCTGGCGATTCCAGAATGAAAGTGGCAAACGTGTGCATGGATTTTATTGTTGGTCTGTCGAAGACGTCGCAGAGAAATGATGCCATCTGGGTCATCGTCGATCGACTATCCAAGTCAGCGCACTTTATTGCTATTAAAGTTTTTTGAAGCATTAATCGCCTGGCATAGATTTATCTTGATGAGATAGTACGGCTGCACGGATTTCCAATATCCATCGTCTCTGATCGGGATTCACGATTTATGTCGTAATTTTGGAGTAGCCTTCAGTCGGCTCTAGGTACCAAGTTGCAGTTCAGCTCATCTTACCATCCTCAGACCGATGGCCAAACGGAGCACATCAATCAGATTCTCGAAGACATGCTACGGCTCTGCGCAATTGACTTCAAATCAAGCTGGGATGTTCATCTATCTCTGGCTTAATTTGCATACAATAATATCTATTAATCCAATATTCAAATGGCACCGTATAAAGCCTTGTACGGACGAAAGTGTCGATCACCCATTTGTTGGGACGAAGTCGGAGAGCGGCAGATTCTCGGCCCAGAACTAGTAGAACAGACTGTACAAAAAGTTTGGCTCATTCGAGAAAGATTGAAGACCGTGCAGAGTTGTCAGAAAAGCAATACGGACGTTCATCATCGACCCCTCGAGTTTCAAGAAGGCAATCACGTATTTCTCAAAGTGTCGCCCATGCGAGGAATTACTCGATTTGGCGCGAAGGAAAAGTTGAGTCCGAAATTCGTTGGGCCGTTCAAAATACTCGAACGGGTCGCCCCAGTGGCCTATAAAATTACCCTAACACCGGCGATTACACAATGTCTTCCATGTCTCTCAGTTATGGAAGTACGTACAAGGTCCTAGCCACGTGGTAGATTTTGGCCAGATGGAGTTGAAGTTCGACTTAACCTACGTCGAAGAGCCAGTTCAAATCTTAGAACGCAAGAAAAAGCTGCTGCAAAATCCAGCGATCACTCTCGTCCGTGTCCTCTGGAGGAACCATTCGGTCGAAGAGTCGACGTGGAAGCTTGAATAGGAAATGAAGGAGAAATTTCCTTCATTGTTCTCGTAGAGGTAGGTTCCATCCTTATGTTTCGAGGACGAAACTTTTTATTAGTTTGTTATGGTGTAGTGCCCCGTCCCTACATCGTGCCCCGTTTCTGTCCATGAGGTGCGCGAGAAAGGAACACTGTTGCTATCGATTCGGTCGGGACCGATAGGTCAAAATCTGCCGAGTCAATCGAACAGGAACGGTTGAATTAAGATCCATTCCACGTTATGGAATGGCTTCTTCGGAACCAAGTCCCATATTCAGCGGGTTACGCCTCGAGAATTGGCTCTGTGGCTGAGTCGGGAGAGACCTTCCGTTGCTCTGATTTTAATGTCGCACATGATTTGGCTTTGGCTTTGGTTTTCATGAATGCATTTTTCGTGAATATTTCCTATCGATTTTTGTGACTTGCGTTTTCGAGCTTCGCATTCATATCGAAATTTCTTGAATTACACAGTGTTATAATCAGTTGCTTATACGATTACAGGTGATCGGGTAGGCGACAGCACAGCCAACCGGTCGCTCGCTTGAAGCAAGTCTAAGGCGAGTGAATGACCTCCTTCGCCTGGTCCCTCTACTTCAAAATTCAATATGGAGTAAATGAATGCTTGTCACAATAGTGTAGAATCAAAGAAATCATGGCACGATTCTTCACAAAACACTTACTATCAAACTGCCGGTATTGAAAATAGAAAACATGCTTCCCTATGCAATTTCATTTAGCCTATGCAAAACAATGAATGAATCGATTAACGTTTATCGCAACGATATGTCTAAGTGAGTAAATCGACTAAGTTCAAAACAAAGACTAAGTTTCGCACATAAAAGAGAAAGGATAAGATTCTAGAAAAGAGACAGCATTTTTAAGACTCTGTAAAACGGTCATTAGACAACTTATCGACAAGGTATAGTTTCCTCGAACGGTTGCCTAGGCCAAGGGATCGATTCGACCAGGAGGAACGAGTATAGCAAGCGGCAGCCTTACATCGGCGTGGGTTATTCGGGAACTTTCGCACAGGGCTCGCTACCCGCTGCGAAAGGGTTGCGTCTAATTCAGCTATAGTCCGTGATTGCTTGACATTGCCAGTGGCCTGCACATCCCTTTATTTCTTAACTAATGCATGTGACACGGGATCGATATGATAGCTGCTTAATGTTTACAAATTCATTTGCTTGCCTCGAAACATGTTAACATGCAAATTGATTAGGATGGTTAGAAAGAGATCATAAATAGCTAGCTAACATGTTTATAAAACTGCCTAAATCAAATACAAAGCTTGGATTTTAATTAGTCATTCGCCAGTACATACGATCATACTGATCCTCGCTCTTTGTAGGTCCCGCGAATCAGAAAGGATGCGCCGACTAGCTCGGCGATGTTCGTGATTTTGAAGCTTCGGTCGCGCGTCGAAGTCTTGTCCCCGCTACTCTACTTTTGAAGGCTCTCGTCTGTCCAAGAAAGATGCCTCAGCGTCCCTCCATTCCAGGTCACTGGAGTACTTTCTTGTATTTTGAAGGATGTGTGCAATGTATGGAACGGCTATCTCATCGGCACTCTTTTGTAATTGAGTTATGTTGTAGCCCGCGCGGCACGAGTCCTGTAATGGAGTCTGTAAATGATGTTTATTATCAATAAAGATAAATGTTTTATTAACTTAATGTGTGATTTAATTTGTCTGCGTACTCTCCTGGATCTCGTGTCTCGGATTATCTTATGACTATGCCTTGTGCGATCGCAAATTAGGTTCGTACGTCATCTCGCCTGGGGGACGACTATCGATTCGACAGAATCGGGGCGTGACAGTGCTCGTGCAAGGCCAAGTCCAAAAATAGCCAATGGAAGCTAGGCTACAGAGTCGCACCAGAGTGTCCCCATTTACAGCAGAAAGTAAATGAACACAAGTTGAAAGGCAATTTTATGCTCTTTATTAATATTCAAGAAGTATTACAAGCGGTGCTAGGCCGAGATTATAATTCCCTCAAGCTTTCTCTCGAAACATAAAAGTTGTGCCAAGTGGCTTACAATATGGAATGATACATGTCGATGTTCCGATACATTATGTCCTGTATATGGTGCTTCAGTTCCTTTGTAACGCTCCAAGGCTCCAGAGTTAGCTCCGCATCTTAGCACGTTCGAGGGAAGACTCCACACCTGACGAGGTTCTTCCACACCCTATAAACTATGTGGTTATCAGTAGATTGTATGCACTGGTGGGGAGGCTAGCTCGCCCGCTCACTAGCATTACCAAACACGTTTGATTTAGTTTTGTGCAACATCTATCAATTGATTATCTTTCTATCTTCCCTTAGGATCAGTTTTATGGCATATATTATGAAACCTATCATATGTTACGAGCATCAAGTGTCGCATACGAATAACATACGCAACTTACCATATTTACCATATGATCTTCCATGTTCAAGGTAAACCAAGTTAGGCAACATTTTTTACATTACGAACTGACTAATTTCTATAAGAATTCAAGTATGTCAAGGGCGTGTTCCTGTCTCAAGTGAACGAAGTATTCGAGTTTGTCAAGATATGTTATACTCAATTGTTCGGATGTTCATTCAGTTACTCATTTGTTCAAGGTGTGTTATACTCAAGCTTTGTTCAGGTGCGTTTCGTTTAGTTACTCAATTGTTCAGCTTACTCAGAATTTCTTGTTTTAATACAAGGACTTATACGTGGATTGCCACCAACGAGCGCACTAAATCTATATGCATCGTTCACTGGCAATAAAAGCCATTTGGACTTTATTTATTGTGTTCGTAGTGATGTTACCTATCAAGCGTGATGGCTGGTACACCTTGATAGGCTATGCAATACCCGGCCTTACGTCTCTTGTGTGACCAAGCCTGCACACAAGCCGTCCGTAAGCCATAATTCCGCCTAGGCCGACACGATGTCTCTGATCGCTGCCTTGGAATCCTTCATCCCGTCCCTTGTGCACGAGTTGTCCGCGACCATTTCATATTCTTATTTTTAGTTTAACTTGTCGGGCTATCCTGAGCCATAATGGATTTTACTTATCGGGCTGTCTTGAGCCAAATGAATCAACTTCTCGGGCTGTCTAGAGCCATAATGTATTATCGACTAGGTTGGCGGCGGCGGTCGTGCAGCACTGTAGCGAGCCCCGTTGCACGTCCCTGACATACTTGTCGCTAATCATTCTTTCCTTCTTACATTTCTTTCTTTTATTCATTCTTTCCTTTCCTTCTTTCTTTCATTTGTTCATTAATTCATTTGTTCATTTAATCATTCACGTATTCGTTCATTCATATATTCATTCATTATGTAGCTCCCTATACGAGAACCACCCTTACCGACCCAACGGTCCTGAAATCTTTCCATGTTTCTTTTACTCTGCTCAGAATGACTATTTTGATAGTCTTCTTGTCTTAATTCAGTGGACAATTAATTGTTTAGTGCTTCAAGTGTGGTACGATCTAAGTGACAAGCATTTTGTTAATAAGTGAACACATAGACAGTTCTACTCAAAAAGTAAGCTGTGCCTTGGCACGAGCGTGGACTGCGGTACGAGCTTCAAGTAACATTCCAAGTTCCTTTCCATGTTCTACACAAGCATACAAGATGGTATTATTCCCTTAGCTAGGTGCGTTGAGTCATTTATTAGCATGCAGTGGGTTATCGCATAGCGTTTCTAGCAATATTATCCACATTATTATGTGTCTGGGCTAAACAAAGTTAGGTTCATCGGACCCACCCATATTAGCGATGATTGCATCGGCCGAGCGAGACTGCGAGCTCGCCTTTGAAAGTCTAAGTCTAGATTCTTCTGAAGGGCCAACGTAACTCTTGCATCGATTAACATCGATACTTCATCGGGTCAACACAACTCTTGGAGTCAATGATTAAAATGAGTCGTTGCACTTACCATTTGAATCGACATTCCGCTAGAGAGGAGCAGGTCATTACACTTAAGTCTGGCATCTCCTGACTGTGCTGCTTGATCCTCTCCACAACGGTAGACTTAACCTGCAAGCTTGCCATCAATGCTGCCTCACCAGGTAGCATTACCTTAATGCCCATCTTTTAAAGATCCTCTAGAAGGCGATGCTTCTCCATCAAGAAATAGACTTTGGGTCTCCTGTTCAAAGCGTCTGAATTGACGTTTGCCTTCTCCGGATGATACTAATGATCAACATCATAGTCCTTCAGAAACTCAAGCCATCTTCTCGGTCGTATGTTTAGATCCCTCAGAGTGAGCACATACTTGAAGCTCTTATGATCAGTGAAAATCTCCACCCGGCCTCTATACAAATAATACCTCCTGAGATTGAGGGCAAACACAACTACGGCCAACTCACGATAGTACGTCGGATAGTTCCTCTCATGGTCCCAAAGCTGTCGAGACGCCTAAGCTATCACTTTGTCGTGCTGCATAAGGACACGACCAAGTCCCCAGATTGACGCATCACAATACACCGTGAACCCACCTGGTCCGACGGGTAATGTCAGAATAGGAGTCGATCCTCTTGAGCTTCTCAAAAGAAGCCTGACAAGCATCTGACCACTCAAAGCGCACATCCTTATATGTCAGTCGTGTGTAGGGTGCGGAGATCCTAGCAAAGTTTACCACAAACCGTCTGTAGTAACCTGCTAATCCCTAAAACCTGTATACATCTAAAGTTGTATGAGGTACTGGCTGTCTCGCCCCGATTCCGCTAGGGTCGTTCGTCCTTGCTTTGATCCCTGCGGGATCGTTTGTCCTCGCTAAGGCATGATGGTGTGCAAGCCTAAGTTGCGCTTGCATAAGGCCAGTACCTGCACAAAACAACTAGACAAAGCAAAACACACGCATACAACATATATAAACCCACATTTGGACACGAAAGCTTTGAAATGAAAATACTTCTTTTATTGATAAACTTGATAGGAATACAAGTACAAAGCTTTGTAAACTCAGATTTGCCTAATCTTGGCTATATGATTCTATTTAAAACTCTCTTTTGAAGTCGTAATGTCCATACATCATATCCTTTTATTACATGCTGGAAAGTAAAGACACCTTCAAAGGAAAAGAAACTTGTAACTTGACTGGAAATAAAAAGAAGCTTGAGATAATCTACGAGCTCTACCAGGCTAGATGAGCTTCACTGCCTCACTTGAAAATCCTCCTGTCTCCTTTGCTTTCTGAAAAGGATACCGAGAACGTGGGTCAGCGCACATCATGAACTAGCGAGCGGCTTTTGGCCGAACTCGCAAATCTTTGTACTAAATTGACATGTGTAGCTAACATTTTACTAAGGATCTTTCTACTTGTCTAAGTTCTTTTTAACAATTCATAAGAGCATAACAGTAGAATATTTCATAAGCAACTCACCATCGTCGACAGCCATTCCTGCATACAACATGTTAGCACAATTTGTATAACGAATAATTCATGTGTCAATCTTGCAGATATTGAAGTTCATCATTAGGGTCATGCATGTACCCTATCTACATAATGGTCTACGGGGTCATTTTTCGTGATTAGCTGCTATGACTCTTGGGTTCAGTTCGTTGCTAAGGACTCAACACCCCCCGATCGTGAGGTTTCTTTTACCTCAAAGTGCCCTAATCTCTCCTAGGCCGGGTGGTTCGAGGCGCCCCAAGAATCCACCCGAGAGACGATACCTTGTATACAAGTTGTCCGAGACCAATGCATTCTCTATCCTTTCTATTAGATGTATCAGATTTGTATATGGGTTATGACGCGTTCATTTCACGTCTTAGCAGATATGTGACACGTTCATTTCATGCCTTCTTATTTATCTCGACATGTATAAGTTGTCTGTCCATGTCTACATTTTTATAGAATACTAGCAACAGAGCAGATGATCATTTATATAAAACAGATGTTTAGTCGCACATGATCAAGCATTCAATTTAATTCATTTATCTTCTCTTATCTTTTGTTATTATGTTATCATTGATCAGAGGGACGAGGCAATAGAGTGTACTAGAGATCATTTTTATTAGGGCGTATAGATAAATGTTTGCCCGGTTGAAGCAACTCACCAAGATGAATCTTAGTTGAGAGAAGGAGGGACTTCACGTGCCGTTCATGTTCTGTATATGTCTATGCGTCCTCCTCCATTGGCACCAACATTCAGTTTGCATACTTCAGTCTCTTTCTCTCAAGATTCAAAATAAATGTGATATGCGATGAAAGCAAACAATGAAAACCAATCATCGAAAACCAACACGAAAATGCATTCATCAAAACCAAGCAACGAAAGAAAACATCTAACGAAAACTATTGGAATCATTTCAAAAGAAGCCGATCCATCAGTTGGAAAGGTTCATTACATTTTATCCGTGATCATTCGATACCGACAATGGTTTCCCCCAATACTCAGTTTAAGATTGAGTCAACAAGCCGTAGGTATTACATAGTGGACCACGAGGAGCGGGGCACTGCATAACCCAATGGGAAAATGTTTTGTCCTCAAAACTTAAGATATAAACTCACCTCCACTAGAAGTGCCATCTGTATCAAGTAAGGTCGAGAGATTGAAGATACGAGCAGTAGCATTAGCATTCCACAACTGCTAATTGTGTGGATTATCCCGAATCGGCGGTGGGTCTCTCAGCAGCCCACGCTCTTCAGTATCGTTTCGGTTTCTTTTCGGACAGTTCCTGAGTACGTGGCCTTGTTGACCACAACTGAAGCAAGCCTTGTTAGCGGAATGGCACTCCTCTTTAGTGTGCCCCCGAATGCCGTAGTGCCCCCATTGTACTCCCTTTGCATAGCAACAATCCTCTTTCACATGCCCCCTTCGATCGCAGTAGGTAAACACCATTTCATTTTAGAGTTCCCCATCAGCCTTTCTTTCACCATCAAAGTACCTCTTTCTGGAGTGATTGCATCTAGTCTGAGCTTTTACTGGTGTACTCTTCAGCTTAAATTGCTCCTCCTAAACTGTCGCCTCGAAGGCCTTGCTATATGAATCACACTACCGGTTTAGAACACTCTCCTGAATATTATCGTTCAGCATTGAATGAACCGATTCATGCGATCATCCTCATTTGGAATTACACTAGCAAATGTTGCCAGCTTAGCAAATTTAGATTCATAGTCCTCTACGGACATGCTCCCCGGCTTTAGTGCCATGAATTCGTTCTCCATCTTTTGATGGATGGCAGGAGGCAATATTGTTCCAAGAATGCCTTCTTGAACGAGGCCCAAAAAATCTTTCCACCCCTAGCGGTCGCGAGCAGTGCTAGCCTTTTCGCTTTCTACCAATCTTTAGCCCGCATCCGTAGTAGCAAAGCGGCACAAACTACCTTCTTGCTATTCGAAACTCCTACGAATGAGAACAGACTCTCCATTTTATCAATCCAGTCCACCACCTTATCTGGTGATGTCTTGCCCTCAAATTTCAGAGGTTTCACATCCAAGAAGTCCTTTGTCTTAAAGGAAGAGTGCATGTATGCCGGCTGGGGTTCGTCACCATCCACGGGCTCAATCTCATGTATTTTTGTCGGTTTGGTTGCTGCGGTGGTATCTCAATTTCCCTCTAGCGAAGTTACGAGTTGGGTCAAGGCATCCAGATTTTCTGTTGGGCCTCCATTCGAGCATGTTGTAGCTGGTTACGCTCCTCGTCATCCTGTCTCTGTAGTTCCATCATGGTCATAATTCGCTCTATCAGATCGGTCGAGCCAGATGGTCGGGGAGGAGCCATTTCTCTACAAAAGAGTATAACTTCTGTCAGTCTCATAAAATATTATGGACTTATTGTATGGAACATTAGTTTTTCATAACTCAAAATCGGGACCTTTTTGAAAGCCATCAAAATACTTTATATACTTTTTCGAAAATAATATTTGCAAGAGGCCATGGACGTAAAGCCGTGCTCTGATACCACTTTGCTACGCCCTGATCCCGCTAGGGTCGTTCGTCCTCGCTTTGATCCCTGCGGGATCGTTCGTCCTCGCTAAGGCATGATGATGTGTAAGCCTAAGTTGCGCTTGCACAAGGCCAGTACCTGCACAAAATAACTAGGCAAAGCAAAACACACGCATACAACATATATAAACCTACATTTGGACACAGAAACATTGAAATAAAAATACTTCTTTTATTGATAAACTTGATAGGAATATAAGTACAAAGCTTTGCAAACTCATATTTGTCTTATCTTGGCTACACGATTCTCTTTAAAACACTCTTTTGAAACTAGTCGTAATGCCCATACATCATATCCCTTTATTACATGCTAGAAATGTAAAGACACCTTCAAAGGAAAAAAAAAACTTGCAACTTGACTGGAAATGAAAAGAAGCTTGAGGTAATCCACGAGCTATACAGATGAGCTTAGTACCTCATTTGAAAATCCCCCTGTCTTCTTTGCTTTCTGAAAAGGATGGCCACAGCACACATCTTGTACTAACAAGCAGCTTTTGGCCGAACTCGCAAATCTCTGCACTAAATCAACATGTGGAACTAACATTTTACTAGTGATCTTTCTATTTGTCTAGGTTCTTTTTAACAATTCATAAGAACGTGACAGTAGAATATTTTATAAGCAACTTACCATCGTCGACAGCCATCCCTACATACAATATGTTAGCACAATTTGCATAACGAATAATTCATGTGTCATTCTTGCAGATATTGAAGTTCATCATTAGGGTCTTGCATGTGGCCTATCTACATGATGGTCCACGGGGTCATTTACCATGATTAGCTGCTGTGACTCTTGGGTTCAGTTCGTCACTAAGGACTCAACACCCCCTGATCGCGAGGTCTCTTTTACCTTAGGGTGCCCTAATCTCTCCTAGGCCGGGTAGTTCGAGGCGCCTCAAGAATCCACCCGAAAGACGATACCTTATATACAAGTTGTCCGAGACCAATGTATTCTCTATCCTTTCTATTAGATGTATTACATTTGTATACGGGTCATGACGTGTTCATTTCACGTCTTAGCAGATACGTGACATGATCATTTTATGCCTTCTTATTTATCTCAACATGTACAAGTCGTCTGTCCATGTCTACATTTTTATAGCATACTAGCAATAGAGCAGAAGAACATTTATATAAAACAGATGTTTAGACGCACATGATCAAGCATTTGATTCAATTCCTTTATCATCTCTTATCTTTTGTTATTGATCGTTGATCAGAGGGACGAGGCAACAGAGTGGACTAGAGTTCATTTTTATTAGGGCATACCGATAAATGACTGCCCGGTTGAAGCAACTCATCAAGATGAATCTTAGTTGAGAGAAGAAGGGACTTCACGCGTCGTTCAAGTTCTATGTATGTCTATGCGTCCTCCTGCATTGCCACCAACATTCGATTAGCATACTTAGGTCTCTTTCTCTCAAGATTCGGAATGAATGCGATATGCGATGAAAGCGAACAAAGAAAACCAATCATCGAAAACCAATACGAAAATGCATTCATCAAAACCAAGCAGCGAAAGAAAACATCTAACGTAAACTATTGGACTCATTTCAATAGAAGTCGATCCATCAGTTGGAAAGGTTCATTGCATTTCATCCGTGATCAATCGATACCGGCAATGGTTTCCCCAAATACTCAGTTCAAACTGAGTCAGCAAACTGTGGGTATTACATAGTGGACCGCAAGGAGCGGGACACTACACTGGCCAACACTCGATAGCCTCCACCTTCTTGGGGTCCACCTCAACACCACCTTCGAAAAAATATGACCCAAGAAAGAGACTCGATCGAGCCAGAAATTTCACTTGCTAAACTTTGCGTAAAGCTGATGGTCCCAAAAAATTTGAAGAACCGCAGGAAGATGCTGCTCATGCTCTGCCTTAGTCAGACTGTAAACCAAGATATCATCAATAAATACTATAAAAAACTGGTCTAAGTGGGACATGAAGATGCGATTCATGAGATCCATAAAAATTGCTGGCACATTTATCGCTCCAAAAGGCATAACAATGTACTCCCAATGACCATACCGAGATCTAATCTCCACCTTGGGTATATCCTACTCAATGACTCTGATCTGATGGTACCCAGACCGCAAATCGATCTTCAAAAACACAGCTCCTCGGCATATGCCATCCACATGATAACTAGTGAAGACTCCACCTTGCCTTTAGAGAATGATAACTCCTTATCCGAAACACGAAAGATAACCTTGCCAACATGGCATTCTATCACAGCGTGTCGAGCACTCAACCAATCTACTCCTCTGATGACATCATAATCGTCTATAGAAAACTCTATCAGGCTCGTGGAAAACTCTCTTCCGTACACTACGACATGAAATGAGGCATAAACTCGATCTACTCCTACGAGACTGTTACCAGTAAGTATATTCAACCTTACAGGTAATGACTCAGGCTCCAATCCAACTCGTATTAGAAATCGTGCAGATATAAATGAATGCGAAGCACCAGAATCAAATAAAGCTAAAGCTGAATGAGAGTGAGAGAGAATGGTACCTACGACCACCTCACCTACTACAAGCACCTCCTCGATGGAAAGCTTGAAAGCCTACCTGACCCCTGGGTGCTGGACCCCTCTGTCTCTGAACTTGAGTATGGGACTCAAGGTGTTCAACTACCAGAATGATCTCTAGGTGAAGTCCTTGCTGGAATTTTCTTGCCCGGTCCAACTCGGTCACCACTAAGTTGAAGGACCGTTAGAAAACTTTATTGGGAGTGAATAGAGTGCAGCAGAAATATCTATCCAATAAAAATTATCCTAAGTGAAGAAATGGTGCAACTAACAAAATAATATTATTTGTGTATGAGACAAATATTAAAAACAACAGATTTAAGAGAGCAAATCAAACACCAAGATTTTAT
The DNA here is from genome assembly GCA_029216955.1 of Iris pallida. Lineage (NCBI taxonomy): Eukaryota > Viridiplantae > Streptophyta > Magnoliopsida > Asparagales > Iridaceae > Iris > Iris pallida. The sequence goes on along the minus strand of JANAVB010002394.1, from coordinate 3,388,683 downwards.
CCAGATTTCTCTCAGAGAGGACTAGTCCAGTCCCGAGAGCTCTTGTTCGGAGTTGAATCCACTATAGTCATAATAGTGAAACACAAGCTTTGAATCCAAAGCGCCTGCAGCTCCTTACACCTTGTGCTTTTATCCGAAGGCGCAAGGACTTCAACCATGAGCTTTTATCCGAAGTGTTGTTCGACTTCAGAACAGAAAAGAAGCTTTTATAGACCAAGCTTTTACTACTCTTGTCAGACATTTAACAATGATCGCACTTGGAACTAGAAGGCTGGGGGAGTTGATCTTGGAGATGAGAAGGTTAAAGCCTAGAGATCACTCTATAGGATATGAAAGATGAGAAGAGATGAGTGAGTATGAATGTAGAAATCTATGCCAATTTATAGGATTTTTGTGGACAGAGTTCGGACAGAATTCAGGTGTATATTTGAATTTTTTTTTCAAACGTTGATAACCACAATGTTAGGGATTGTGTAGCTGTCTGGATTTTTCAGGATTGTCAAGAACGAGTTCGGTCCGAGTTCGATTGCCAGAATATGTATGGACTTTTGGTTTGAATGGGATGGGTTTGGAGGATGTTTAGGTAGACTTTGTTTGGATTAATATGAGTGGACTTCTAGTATCAAGTGCGACAAGATGTACACAGTTACTCAATAAAATAGAAAATTACATGATTAACCACAAGTACAATGTTCGTGCACCGCAGCATTGTTGAATCTTCATATGAGTCATATTGTATCATATCGAGACATGGTTTAGTTAACTATCAAAATCAAGTTGACCGAGACCAAATGAGCCAATAATCTCCTCCATTTTGATAATTGACAAACTATGAATGATATGGCAAATCTTCTTTGATCGAAATGACTTAGCAAAGCTCATAGCATGACTAGCAAAGCACGGGGTGATAATCAACATGACTTTGCAAAGCTCATTACATGACTAGCAAAGCTCCTCAATAATTTGTAGAGTGATAACAATGTGATGAACGTCAAATTTGCGTATATTTTCTCCCCCTTTGTCATTTGATCGAAATGACATGCTCCCACGTAAAGAACGGGGTTTATATGTTTGACAAGTAAACAAGAGAGTGAAATAACACAAAGAATAAATGACTTGTAAGTGTAAAATAAATAGATAACATTTGCTTTTATTGATTCATCTACTAAGTTCAAAACAAAAATACAAGAATAAAGAAGTGCGGTAAAATAACGAGCAACAGAGCCATCAAGACAATCTTTATTAAGCAGTAAGATCCATCAGTCATCATCTTAAGCGGTAGGAACAATAATACGATTAGGATCATATAAAGCATCAATGAGATCCACATATCGCTGGACGTAGTCATCATCGATATAATAGCCAGGACGAGTCGGATCATGGATAATTAGAAATGGTTCGACAGGATGACGAGATATAGTGTACTGAATGTCAACCAAATTGTTGCCAATAGTTGTGTCTGGAGAGTTCGACGAATGTCAAAAGTTTTGAAACTATCATCTTCCTTATCAAAGCGGTCATGCAATAGGCTAAGGATGGAGTCCACAGTAGAAGGTAGTTCAGAAGTAGAAGGTGGAGATCAAGTAGCATGAGTATTGGAGTTGGAGGATGAATTATAAGATAGAAGTAAGGTTGGCTCATATCGTCGAACTCGATTTAGAGGGATAGGTTCACCAGTGAGTGGACAACTATCGTAAGGAATGTCGAAGAAATTAAATATAAGTGGTAAATACATGTCGTAGAGTAGTGAGTGCCCTTTCTTATGACAAGTTACCATTTGAGGCATGATTGTTTGTAGAAGAGTAAATGGTATGGAGTAATGTATGTGATATAAAGCTGACATTTCTAAATAAAAGATGTCATCAAAGTCAAATATCTTAGGTAGAAAGGTAGAAAATATGATACAATGCATTTCGCAGAAATAGGAATTAAGATAGCAAGCATAAAATCTTCAAGGTAGACAATTATGTGGGGCACAACGGAGATTTTTTAAAAGATTCCAAAGTTACGTTGTCGGTAAATTGAACTTGTGTAATGCTAACTAAGAGTTCACCTTCGGCAGGAATGCGTAGGATGTCGCCCAAGTTAGTTTGCATCAAATTCAATGTTAACGCCTGTACGCTTGAGAAAATTTTGCTATTTCCAAAAGACAAGTTGCAGTAAAACATGCGTATAGCATTTATAAAGATACGAGTGCGAGTTGCAACGAGTTCTTAAAGTTGAAGATTTTGAAAGAGGTAAAAAATCATTGTATTTCAGAAAATTAATGTGTTGTTCGAAACAAAAAGGTCTATGAGAGAAGTCATTGCACCATTCTTTTGAAAACTTGAGGGACCAAAATAAAAATCCATCAAATTTGCCAATGTTTGGCATCATGGGAGAAAAAAGGTGATCAAAAGATAGTCTTCTCTTGGGAGCCATTAGGGTTACTTTGAGATTTAAGAAGATGGAAGAGAATAGAGATTCTTCAAAAGTAGGCACACCACCAAATTAGGGTTTTGACAAAAATAGGATTTTGAAGCTTTGGTTGGAGGATTTTCGTAGGTCTATTGGTGATTCACAAAAAGGCATAAATATATAACAGCAAAAACCCTAAGATTGAGTGGGGTCGGCCAAATCTCAAAAGATACAGATATATGCAGAACCGAATTCGAACAAAGTTCGGCCCGAGGTCGGTTGGAATATGAAGAGTGATTTCTAATGTCAACTTCATTCGAAACATTGGTTTTCTACGTTTAGATAAAATACATGAGCCATAAGTGCCAAATAGGCTTTATCAAGTCATAAGGTACTGTATGTTTTGACAATCTCAAAGTAGCTGTAGGGGCCGGATTGAAGTACGTGCAGGCAACTCTAGAGGGGGGTAAATAGAGTATGTGTCGATAATACCCAATTAAAAATAACTCTATTCAAGTCCACCCAACAGATATAATAATCAGAGTATAAGTGCGGAATATAAATAGAGATCAGAGAAGCATACGCAGACACAGCAATTTTTAACATGGTTTCCCTCGTGGAGGACTAGTCCAGGCCTGAGAACTGTAGCTCAAGATTGAAATACACTATTTGTGAAATAGCATACAACCGCGTGCCTTTATTCAGAAAAGTATGCCAACTTCTTACAGATTCGCGGATAGCGTGACTTGGAATTGTCCAAGTGACTTCTTTTAAAACTCTTGCACACAAACTTCTAGTTGACTCGCACTGAGCACCTTTTGGGCTTGGAAAGTTTTGTGGCTAGTTAGATGAGAAGAATAAGCTCTTGAATGTATAGGCTATAGGAGAAGAGAAGATGAGAAGATTGGATGATTGAAAATGAGAGAAATCAAGGCCTATATATACTAGTCCAGAGAGGCAGAGTTCGGCCAGAACTCTTCTCCAAATATTCAAATATTTAGCCGTTGGACAACTAGCAACCAGCAAACCCTAAAAATCAGGTCATAAAATTAAGGGGGCAGAGTTCGGCCCGAACTCTGTGTGGGGCAGAGTTCGGCCCGAACTCTGTCTCCTAGAGGATAGAAAGTTCGAGTGGGCTTTTTAGGCTTGGCAGGTTTTGGAGTTTGTTTGGTAGAGCTTGGGTATTAAGTCTAGCGTTGAGATACTCGGTGCGACTCAACTTACAATAGCCTAGACTCAATAAACAATAAAAATACAGACTCAGATAACAAGTAACAGCAGTACTGTCGAAGCAATCGTCGATGATGTCTGTCTTGAACTGATATGTGATGACGTTCTATTTTAGAGCTTGATGGAGCTTGATATGTCAAGTTGGATTATGACAAATATCATCTTGCTAATTATCAAGATTAGGTTTACTACGATCCAGTTTGGTTCAACAATCTCCCCCATTTTGATAATTGACAAAAATACGATATTTGTATGTCGTAACATTCATACCTGGACACAAGGAATAAAGATGATAGCTCCCCCATAGATGAACATGTCGGCTCCCCCGTAAATAGATATATCCAAAGCCAAGTTCTAATCCAAGCAAGCACAACATAATATATATAGAAGCTCAAAGCAGATATCAATTATTCCCAAAGCAAATATCAAGTATTCTCCCCATTTGTCATTTAGCAAAATAAAATAAAGGCTCCCCCATAAAAATAGACAAAGTGAATAAATGCAATCACACAACAAGAAACCATAACCATAAAGAGAGAAAGTACTAGCAGTTTTATACCTCAATAATGAACCAAAGTGCATAGTTTTGAAGGAAATACAATGCATGAAGGAAATAGAAATACTACAAGTCAAAGTTTTTAAAAACTGCTACATAAAGCAAAATGAAATAACAGCCTAACATCAGCATCATCAGCAGGTAATAAACTACGACCATCATGGAGCACGGGATGGACCAGCAGAGTCTGAAGGGTCACTGGCAGAGCGACGAGGGTCAACAAAGGCCGCGTTCGTGTTCAGATACCGTCTGACCCATGTGTCGTGAATACGGTAACCTTCGCGAGAAGGGTCCCTGTCACGACCCGCTCCCAAATATTTGGATACGAGTCGGACACGTCCAGCCTATGTTGGAAGACTCAACGTGCTAAGCTGTAAACATCTAAGAAAAACTCCAGGAATAACATGAAAGTAAACATCACATCATCTAACCATCCCAGAATGATCACCATAATCCATAAGTCATAATACAATTTATATATAAAAGTACCAGAGACAAATCGGTGACATGAATGAAATACAACTATGAACTCTCAATATACAACATCTAGAAGTAAAGCTAAACAAACCTAAACATGTAACCACTAGCTAAGTCATGCCTCCATCCTGCTCAGCTAAGATTCCGGGCTCTGGCCCATAAGGTGGAACGATATCCTCAAGTACACCTGCAATATATCCAGTCAGCAGCGGAGCAAAGTACAATTCTTGGTAGTGAACAAGAACATTGTGATATGGAAATGAGTACAAGAGAACATGAAATATAAAGTACAGGAAAAGAACATGAAAGTACGGGAATGTAAAGTACAGAAAGTACAAGAAATAAAGTACAAGAAGTAAATACTGAACCTAAAGTACAAAACATGACATGTACACAATATTTGAAATACAACTAGCATATGTGACCGACTGGGGTAAGTACAGGAATAAGCACATGAAATGGGTATGGCTTAGGGCCCGCGTGCATGGTACGAGGCCTAAGCTATCAACCTGAATTTCTAATCCTTGGGTTTGGTCACATAGCTAGTGTATTTCCCCTCCCCAATTACAAGTGGGTATAAGAACATAAAAGTACAAGATTACATGATATCGTGTCATGACGTGTCACAAAAAAGCACAGGACATGAATGTAAATGAACATAAACCATAGAATGTAATTGCCTTGCTCAAGGTGATCGGGAGTAAGAAAAAATCTGTATGTCCTCTTGAATATAGGTACAAGTTAGTTACGTTCTAAATGACGATCAACAGCTAGAACTAGCTAACTATATATTGCTATCCATAACTAATTATATATGGAAGTATCTAATAAAATAGCTAACTAACATTTATGCATATATATCATCATCTATTAACTTAGTTTATAATCTAGTTATCTACTATCAGTAGATTATAGCAATATTATACTAGGATTTCAACATAAGAGTTTAACAAAATATTTATTTAATGAACCTTGAAAAATACTTGCTAGAAATATACTTCTAAGATTTAAAAGTCTAATAGTTCACTCGTAAAATAATATTCGATAAACCACTTAATTAGTAAATTAGCGAAATATTACTTGACAAATAAAGTTGATTACACTAAAATGATTTAATAAAGTTTATCTATAAATGAGAGTTAATTAAATCTATACTAATAAACTTAATCTAGCCCATAAGCCAAGCTTGCTCAAATTATACTTATTAAAATTTATAAAAAAAATTAATGCTCTGAGCCTGTTAAGCTCAGTACAAATCAACATGTATATGAGCTGACATCAATTCATGTAAAAATAATATTAAACCCAACTCTCTGGACTGGCTCATAACACCTCCACTTAAGAACTCAAAATAAACCCAAATGTGCATTCCATGCTTCCTACCAACTGAATTCCTACACAATCCAGCAACCAACCACAACTGAACTCTAGCATTGATCAGTACTGTATAGCCCAGGTACTTGTTCAACTAACATCTCTTCAACCCCATAAATCGATAGGCAACACATCAGACTTACTAAATTAAAGGTACAAAATATTTACAATCCAACCTAAGTGTAAAGTTGAAATTACATTCAACTCATACAATAGACCACTCTTCATCCGAATTCACACAGAACTCACTCCAAAGACCAAGTACTTGTTTAAAGACAACCTTGCAAAAATTCAAATTATAGCAACACTACCTACAACATGAAAACTTCATCAAAACTCATAATGCACTAAGTTCAACAGACCAAACTACATGCTCCCGCCCAAGTCAGAACACCACTATGCTCTTGTCCCTATTATTTAAAATAGCAACCCAATAGGAATTCTTCCTATTTGTAACTCAGAAAAATAGGAAAATATTCAGATATGAACACAACCCTGGCTTCCAAACCGAACCTAACAAGTCAACATAATCTAATGTTTCAACAACCTTCAAAGCAAAGTCTAGCCATACTAATATTTGTTCAAACACACAGCTAAATATAACAAAGTTGACAAAATGAATTATATATAAACTAGATACAAATCTCAAATATACAATTAAATAGAAAAATCCTATAGTCAATTGAACTCTCCAACTCGGCCATTTGCTACTCTGGTTCCTGACAGCCTACTTGTCATGATCCGCACCCTAGGTAGGGGCACAAGAGCGTAACAGCGCCCAGCCTACACCGTAAAAATGGTGTAGAATGATGTACGTCTACTAGCTAACAAATAGTATATAATAACCTGTCATCTCTGTACGGAGGATATAATATAAATACTGATAAACTCAATCACAATCTAGAAGGAAGAATCATGACACGAAAACTAGATAGAAATAAACCACAAAGTGCAATATCCAGCTCAACAGAGAGAAAGAGAGTCACAAAATAATATGGTTATAGAATCCCAAAATATAATATCATAAGCATAAGTAGCAAGCTGGAGACAAAGTCCAGTCCAAAATCTACTCTAACTAAACTAAGCTAGAGGCTCATCGGGCGGAGCTAAGCCCTGCTGAACTAAGGTCTCCAAGTCTATGCCTACTATGTCATCCGGACCGTAGTAGGTACAGTAATCTTCCTCGTCAGTATCTGTAATATTTTTTTAATATATCCAGTCAGGATGGAACGAGCACAATCAACTAACAACAGTTCACAAGATATGACAAAAGCTATAAGACTGTAAATAGAGAGTATATACAAGAAATCATGAAATATACATGTGAGTATCATGGCAAGGTAAGATGTAAATCTAGAGATAGAACAAGGCAAGTAAAACTGATCATGGCATGTACAAGAATCAAGAATCATCTATCTAGGTGTGTGAGTACTAGCTACAATATATGGCCGGCTTGGGAACTTGCACAATAGTAATAGGCCTGGCTAATCATACGTAGGGTGTATGATCAACACTCACAATCAATCAATGCACAATGGGTGCACAATAGGCATTGACCACATATCTACACTAATACTTCCCACCCCCGACTGGTAGAGTGGATCCAAGCAAGACACGTTAAACACAGAATTCTGCGAGAAGGGAGCAAGTCTCCTCGAGAATCGGTGTTCATATACTGCACAAGAACTACAAGGGGGCTTGTACATGATATACCAAAATAACAAGGAATAACATCTCATGTCGGGATCCATGAATACCAATCCGTGTGACCCATGTGTCAAGAACAAGCATATCTACACTAATTACATGGATTATAACAATTATCGTAAATTGAAAAAGTTATCAGAGAATTTAATCGCCTGTGATGTGATGGATAAGTCGACTGAGTCCAAAAACAGTGTCTCGAGGACCTATAGATGGAATACTGTATCAATATAATGGTTTGAAAGTAAAATAAAGTCATACTGAGTCAAACTAGGTCAAGACACGTCAAACTAAGTCAAACTAGGTCAAACAAAGTCAAACTAGATCATACAGAGTCAATCTAAGTCATACTAGGCCTAACAAAGTCAAACTAGGCCAATGCAAGTCAAACAAAGTTAAACAAGATCGATTTAAGTCAAGGGTGGACTTACAGTTGACTTTTGGTCAACTGGTCAACCCTAGGTCAACTTTAGGTTAACTCTAGGTCAAACTTGACTAACGTTGACTAACAATTGACTTTGGGTCAACTGGTCATGTTCTAGTCAATTTAGACTACAGTTGACTTTTGGTCAAAAAAGTCAACCGTGGTCAACCAAGGTCAAAACTAGTCTAAGTCTACTATTCCAAACCATTACCAACCATAAAATCCTAATTATAGCTATATCTTAAAGTATTAAACCTATATGTTAAGAAATAGGCATTATCCTAACATGCCCCTTTTATCCTTTCTAAGGTAATCCCGATCCCTAGCCTCTAACTCCGACTCTAGACTTTCCTACACTCATTCCAAGTATTCCCCCACCCTCTAAAATGGTATTTCAACCCTCTCCTAGAATCTCTATACTGTGTCATGGTATCTTGATATCTAAAAGTCAAAAAAGGTAAAATCACATTACCTTAAGGTAATGGAGAATCATGAGATACCAATTTGGTATCTAAGGGATACCATATTCTAGACTCTAACTAGATACACTAACTCACTCTATATAACCAAAACCAACTTGGTATCTTACCATCTAACCTATCTAGTATTCATTCCAACTTCTAACCACTTCACAAGCTA